>JAJIBD010003701.1:0-80000 GCA_021461705.1 Cryptotis parvus
GTATTTACACATGAAATTTGTCATAGCTCTTACAGTTGTGGTGGTACATACGACCATTTCTATCTTGATTAAGTTTAGAAATATGTCAACATCAGAAAAAGATGTCTTCAGAGTTCAGTCATGTTCCAGAGTTAGCACCATCTGCATCTGCCGAAAAAAATAAAGTTGATTTTTATACTGTGTCTTCATGAAGGGAAAAATATCAGAATTCTCTTTTGTGATTTTGTCTTTTCTTTGAGCCAAGAAGCATTCTATTGTTGTACATGTACAATAATTTATTTTTATAAATCCAGTCTTTTTTTATTGGACACTTGGGTTGTTTCCCAGATTTTTGCTATTGAGAGCATTGTTGTAATGAACATAGTAGGGCAGATGTCTTTTTTTTTTTTTTTGCTTTTTGGGTCACAACCAGAAATGCTCAGGGGTTACTCCTGGCTCTGCATTCAGGAATTACTCCTGGCTGTGCTTGGGGGACCATATGGGATGCCTGAGATGGAACCCCGTTGACCGCATGCAAGGCAAACATCCTACCTGCTGTGCTATAGCTCCGACCCTGCAGATGTCTTTTGAAAAGCATTTCTTGATGTCGATAGCCTCTGCACCAATTAACACACCTGAACATATGTCAGTTCCTATCAGGAGCTAGCTATTCACTTGTCCCTTTCAACTTGCTCAGACAAAGACTTTGGTGAATCCAGTCTAGGACTTGATCTGCATGTTGGCTTTTACAATGTCCCTATTTTTCATATATCAACTATTATTTATAGGAGTAATGTGTTAATGAGTTTTGCTACTGACTTACCCCCTGAATATCCTAAATTTCCTTATCTGTTTCTATGTGACTTCTTTAGAATATAAATTACACAAGAGGATAATTTCTGAGTGTTTTTTTATTCATGTTATAGGATGATGAGGTAGCCTTTAAAAATTTTTTATTAGTAACTTTGGGGCTTAATGCAAGGTTTAATCTGCTTTCCTTGCACACAGCGGACCTAGGTTTGATCTCTGGCCCTAGCATATTATCCCCTCAAGTATTACCAGGAATCACTGCTGACTACAAAATAGGGAGCAAATCCAAAAATATATTTTTTTTTTTGCTTTGGCCCCAAAAGAAAATAATTTTTTAAAAAAATCTAACCAAGTGATATTTAGTACTTTCACTTTTCTTTTGAGGACAAATAGAAAATACAAAGCTGATGAGTCCTACATTTTCTGAATGGTGCCAGTCTCCATTCACAATTTATTAAACAATCACTGTATCACTGTATCACTGTCTTCCTGTTCATCATCAATTTACTCGAGCGGGCATCCAGTGACATCTCTGTATGTCCTGTCTCATGCTAGTAGAGCCCAAGGGCACCTGCTTGCTCCAGGAACATAAAGAGCCTCAAAACCATACCATCAGGTCATGGGAATGAGGTCTATAATTGTTACTGGTATTTGGCATATCAAATACGACATGGATAGCTTGCCAGGCTCTGCCATGCGGGTGGCATACTCTTATAGTCACCTCTGATCTCCACCAGTTATTGATGAATTGCGCGCGCCGCTCGGCCTGGAGCCGGGCTGTGATAGGCTGGTCTGCTGGGTGGAGTTCTGATGAGAGGGAAATCTGGATGTGGAAAATGACAGCCCTCATGGAGTGGGGGCCATGAGTCTTTATATATATTAAACAATATAAAAAAAGAATATCTCCGCTTTTTGAACCACAGATACTTTATTTATTTTTTTTTTTTATTTTTTGGATTTTTTGGGTCATACCTGGCAATGCTTAGGGGTTACTCCTGGCTCTGCACTCAGGAATTACTCCTGGAGGTGCACAGAGGACCATATGGGATGCCGGGATGGAACCCAGGTCGGCCATGTGCAAGGCAAACGCCCTACCCACTGGACTATTGCTCTGACCCCAAGTCACAGATACTTTAAATGCTATGACAAAAGCTCTGCACTTTTTTTTCCTAAAAATGTAAAATTGCTGACATTATGTTGGTTCAAATCCATTTGGTTGCAAATAGCAAAGCTGGCTTAAACAGAAAGGAAGATTTGTGATAAGGAACCCAGTCTGGCCTGGGCCTGAGGTCAGTGGTTCACCAGGGTTTTATTGAGGGGGTTGAAAGGAGCAACCAAACTCAGTCTAGACTGTTCCAGGACCGTCTGGTCTCTGTTCTGGGTCATTTCTATTCCACCCCTTATTCTGCTTTGTGCTTCTCTGCTGAGATGGCTTCGCCATCCCCTGGCCGAGTCCAACATTGCTCCAAGGGTTTGCTCTCATTAGCAGAGGAAAGACCATGCTGGCCAGACTCGGAGTGGAGTTTTGGGCCCTGCCCTTTCCTCCGCCTCCATACCAGTTGCCCCAGAAGAGAGAGACCCACCCACGCCAGACCCACATGTCCCTTGGGCCACGTGCGCTTATTTTTATAGGATACTGAATTTTGCATAAGGTTCTTCCCAATTTCTTTCACATTTATACATAGTAAACAATTATAGACATGTTTTAACTGATATCAGTAAGCCTGTTAAGAAGCCAGAACAAACCACACATCATGCAGTTAGTCATTCTCAACATTAGACTCCGTAGTTCCTCAGAGCTCCATCCAAGAGAAAACCTGATCTTCCCCCCTTTAAGTTTCATCAGTAAATGCTCTTTGAGAGCCTTCTACTGAGACTATACCACCTACACGTAAAGCCTGGCAAGCTACTGTGTTTTATTTACTTTTATGCCAAAGACTAGTAACTATTATGGACCTCAGTTCCATAACCTGAAGAATGGTTTCGAGCTCCTCCTATCCCTGTAGCAAGTAGATGCCCCTAGGTTGCACTTGCTTGTGACAGGACTAATGGAGATGTTACTAGTGCCCACTAGAGCAAATCGATGAACAATGGGAAGACAGTGATACAGTGACAGCTTCTCCACTGACGCACTGTACCACTGCTGCTGAGACAATGACAGCTGAGGTTCCAGACACTTGCAAAGATGAAGATTTCTCAATCCCAGGTCCAGTTTCTGGAAGAAAACATGTTTTTCCAAGTTGGGCAGAGTACTTAGATCTGAGCCCCCATTACTGTGTCCAGATCTATTATACTTGTGCTTGTGACTAATGTCCAATTTCAGGCACTTTGGACCTTCTGAGTTCTAAAATGTCATCTTCAGACTAAGAAAAAGCAAAGTATAGGAATCTAAATGCTGATGGGTTAATAGCACAATCTTGTTTATTTTTTGTTTTATTTCTCACAGACAAGTGAGATTATTTGGTATTTGTTATTCTCCCTCTGACTTCCTTCTACATTGCAGAGAATTGCAAGATTTAATCTTATTTATAGGTGCATAGTATTCCATGTATATGGAAAATATACATACACAAACACACATGATATATATGCATGTATATAATGGACACTTGTATTTGTTCATCTGTCATTGGGCAGTTGGGTTGTTTTTATATTGTACTACATGCTGTAATGGACATATGACTTTTATAATGAATGTTTCTGTGTTTGTGGGATAGGTGCCAAGAGGTGTCCCACCAGTAAACCTTATACTGGTTGTTCCAACTGCCTGAAATGCTTTTCCACTACCTATCCCCATGGCCCCTCTCTTCACTTCCTCAAATGTTATCTCCTTTGAGAAAAGTTTGCTTTGTTTTTTTTTTATTTATTATTTGTTTATTTATGCTTTTTTTATTTAAGTAGCAAGATTTTATTGGTCCCTTTCATTACATAAAATTCCAGACTTTATTGGACTTAATTTTAATGTTTGTATCCTGGTCGGTGGTAGATTTTTTCATATTGGCTCTGCCACCTGAAAAAGAACTTTTTTTTTAAATTTTTTTATTTTTACAATTACAAAGATATACAATTAAAAAGTTCATATTTGGGTTTTGGTCATACAGTGTAGCAGCGCCCATCCCGCCACCAGTGCCCATCTCCCACCACCAACGTCCCCCGGTTCCTCCCCTCCCCCCAGCCCTCCTCCATGGCAGGTTCTTTATTTCTTTCCATTTCTCTATCTTTCTTTTTCCTTCCTCTCCAGACTATGGATTACAGAACATACATTAAAGGGTTGTCATGTGTATCCTTTTGCCTCTATTTAATGCTCAGTTCTAGGTTGGCATTAGTACCCTCACAATTGTTAGCACACTGTTCCATTTTCTGTCTTACCTAGCCTCTGACTCCCACACGTTTGTGATAATTTCCACCTTTGACAGGACCTCCTGATGTATGTTTCACTTGACCTTGGATATTGTTATCATAATATGTACCTATATATTTATGTTATGCAGATAAATGCAGTCATTCTGTAACTGTCTCTTTGAAATTTAACCTCTTGGCATTTAAAATGGCAACACTTCCCTAACACTGTTTGGCCCTTTCTATCTGCCCCCTTAACTCTAAGGAGTTTTGAATTTTGAATAAGCAGTAGTAAAATCCCAGGATGTTGAATATGATGTATATTGAATTATAATACTCTCCAAAGTCGTTGATATTATATTGCTAACTTTTACCCTTAAAGATTTGGAAAATTCAATTTTAATTATTGTTAACATGCTTTGTAAATTGCCAAGGGAATAGAGTGTAGACCTGTTCAGACATACAGGGAGCAAAATCTGGCTCAATTTGCTTTTTCTTCCACAGTCAGAGAAAATTGTGGTGTTCAGCTTGCCTCTTGGGGCATGTTAAACCACTTTTAATGCTGCCTCTTATTATTTTCTAACCATATGCACTTTCCACAAGTATCCAACTAGCTGCCTCAGATGAAACCCCAAAGTCTGGCCAAGCTGATGTAAATCTTTAGTAAATTTTAAGAAAGAACAGACTAACATAGTGCCTCTTTAGTGTTCAGACAGTACACAGTTTAATAGTTGTAGACCTGTGAGCCCCAGGAGAAACTTTAAATTTTTTTTTCTAGACTGGAAAATTTTGAGCCATACTTCATTCTCCTGATCACTGTGCTAGAAAAAAAGCACTTCCAAGTAAGTTGACCATTCTGCCTATCTAGAAGAGTATTACTATTTATCTCTTCATGTCTTTGGGGAGCACACCCTGCACTACTCAGGGGTTTACTCCTGTCTCTGTGCTCAGGGATCACTTCTTGTGGGTAAATATGAGGGGCCAGGTATTAAACTTAAGTCAGTCTGGAGCAAAGCAAGCACCCAACATGCTGTGCTATTGCTCTGAACCTCTTCAGATCATTTTCCAAGGGTGCCTGGAAATAATTATTAATTCCTAAATAACGTGTTTTATGTAATTGCTATTCTATTATATAAAACAATTTCATCCACAAAACATTTTAATTTCCCCAAATGTCAAACCTGTTTATTACAGCAACCCAAGGATCACCTATGATTGTCCTGTTTTAGTGCACTCTGCTAGTTCAAGTGGTAGATCTCAAAAAAAAAAAAAAAAAAGAAAAGAAAGAAAAAAAGAAACTGAACTCCAAAGTAGTATCAGAAACTCAGATTTATATCAGGATTTTAATGTTTTTAATCTTTGGTTTTCAGAAAAATAGTTCTCTTGCCATAGTTTGCTTTCTGGCATTTGCATTTTGTGAGAAGTCTCCTTTTAAACATTTTTTTTTATATTTTATCATCTACCACAAATTCTACTACCAGTGTATTCCCACCATCAAAGACACTCATTTTCCACTGCCTTCCCCATCCCCATACCTGCTCCCTCAGCTGGCACCAATTATATTGACCATTGCAGTTCATATATGACAATGGTATTGATAAAGTCATGAATTTTTTTCTGGTTTGTTATGATCTCCTTCTGTACTTGCATTGACCATGCTAATCTAGTCTCCTTCTGTTCTTTCATTGACCATGTGAATTTCTAGAACATGGTTGTTTTCTACTAGTTTGATGTACCTCATGAGGTAGCAGCTATGCCCTGTGTGTCTGTGTCTCTGGATCATAGCCAACAACCAGGGAGCAGTTTGTGGGCAGGCCCACCTGACCTCCCAGACAGGACAGAGGTGGGGAAAAAGGACCTCAGCCCAATCTCCCCGGAAGACTGGTAACTTTAGACACCGAGACCAGCATACCTGGGCTTGAAATTGGCTTCTCTATAGGGTGGGGCTCTGATGAGCTGTGGAGTCCTGACATTGAAAATGGTTGCCATTATGGTGCGGGAGGGGGTCCTCTGGCTTCTTCCGAGGCTCTGTAGCAGTGGCGTGCCAGGGCCAAAACTTGCACTCACTCCTAGAAGCCTCATGATCAGCCAAGCAAGGGAGAGCCAGTAGCAGCTCTGCCCCATGTGTCTGTGTCTCTCGTGAGGAGTCTCCTTTTATTGATGAACCTGATCTCTATGGTTGCATTTTGAAATTTCTACTTCTCCTATCCCCTTAGCCCTCACACATGTCTTTTCTTCATTCATTTATTTGTTCAAAAAAATGCTTGTTCTTTCTTCCAACTTGTCTTTCCTCAGCTGGGTGCAGTGCCAGATCCCAAACTGGAAACATTCTTGGATTTTTCATTCATAAGGCATTTTATCCTGAAGAAAAATTCTGAGAATCAGAGGGTCACCTTGAGAACCAGTTGCTGACATTTTTGTATGGTTCAGTGCTATGTATGAACTGTATTATGAGAGAGAGAGAGCCAGACAAAAAGGAGAAATGGGCAATTATTTTTATCATATACTCATAAGTAAGTGAATACTTGACTAAAAGCCAATTTGAGAAATAAAGCTCCCCAACCAATGCATCTAAAATGATCTCACTGTCATTTATCTGTCTTGATTTTACAGTAAATCCATATTTATATAAGGCATTTCTCAGTTGTGGAAAAGAGCTGAACTTTTTGTCCTTGTTTTAGGTTTCACCAGCTCTCAGGGAATTGATAATATCACTGGAATGTGGTATGTATCTATTTCCTGTTGAATGAGCGAAGGGCTGGCAGCTAGAGTTCTGGTGGTCTTGTATTCCCTTGCCCTGCAATTTCATGGAGTTTGTAGAGAAGTTTCCCTGGAGGAAGTCCCGCCCCAGTCCAGGATTCTGTCACATATTGTACTGAGCCATGTGCACTTGATGCTCAGGTTTCTGTGAGTATTGGCTAAACATGTTGGAAGTAAGAATTCCAACCATAAATTTTATATACAAGTACTTAGAGATGATATACTGGAATATTTATCCACAAAGATGCAGAATTTACATGGAATTTAGTGATAAAGGTGAAATGCATAGAACAAGATGACATTTCATTATAGAGTTTGTTTGGATGGCATTAAGATCTACAAATAATATTGTAGATAATTTATTTTAAAAATACTATTTTAAACAGAACCAACTTTTATCAAAGAACTTGTCCTACACTACTTAATATGAAAATGTGAAAGACTGTAAATTCATTATTGGTTACTAGAACCTAATCTACCCTCATATTATTATCCATTTCAACAAACTACTGGTTATATAGCCTGCTATGAAGGATTGCTTTAGCTCTTTTTATTTTAGGAGGGTGGTTATAACTCACTATAAGATTTAACATTTGGTCCATGCACCTAAATATGGTCAAGTGGGCCAGAGCAATAGGATAATGGCAAGTGGCCGCGCAAGACGGGCTGTGATAGGCTGTCTCTGGGTGGAGTTCTGACGAGAGGGAAGTCTGGATGTGGAAAATGGTGGCCGATGGAGTGGGGGGGGGGTCATCTGGCTTGTTGTGCAGCTCTGCTGGGGTGGCGGGCCAGGGCTAGAACCCGCCATCCCTCCCGGGCGCCTCGTGAGCAGCTGGGCACAGGGAGAGCAAGTAGCAACTCTGCCCATGTCTGTAAGTCTCTGGTTCAGCATACCTGGACCGGATGTTGGTGTGTTAAAATGGGATTTATAGACCATTAAAAATGAAGACACTTTTGGGGCTGGAGCGATAGCCCAGTGGGTAGGGTGTTTGCCTTGCATGCGGTCAGCCTGTGTAGCCGGGTTTGATCACCAGTATTCCATATGGTCCCCTGAGCACCGTCACTGCTCTCCTGAGTGCAGAGCCAGGAGTAACCCCCTGAGAGTCGCTGGGTGTGACCCAAAAAGCAAAAAAAAAAAAAAAAAAATGAAGGCACTTTTTATGATTTTATTATCTCACTGTATCACTGTATCACTGTCTTCCCGCTCATCTCGATTTGCTCGAAGCGGGCCCCAGTAACATCTCCATATGTCCTGTCTCATGCTAGTAGAGCCCAAGGGCATCTGCTTGCTCCAGGAACATAAAGAGCCTAAATCCATTCCAGAATGAGGTCTATAATTGTTACTGGTATTTGGCATCTCAAATACAACACGGGTAGCTTGCCAGGCTCTGCCGTGCAGGTAGCATACTCTTGTAGTCATCTCTAAGTCCAGCATTTATTGATGAACTGCGCTGGCCGCAAGCAGCCGCGGGCCGGGCTGTGATAGGCTGGTCTCTAGGGTAAATATATCATCCAAATAAGAGCATCACTTCTATATACCCTGCTCATGTATTTTTCTAGTAAAGGTAGTTTAAAGAAAAATTGGGGAAATAGGACTGATTTCCACGACTTCCATAGAGGGACTAACTACTATCAGGTAAATGACAGTTTGGAAATAATGTGGTCTCTTCCTTCACCAAGATCATTTACTATTTTCTTCTTCATGAAACAGTACACAATGTGGTAACAATTTTCCATATCTGAATTGCGACAAGACATAATTTGGTACCATAAGAAGTATGGTCTAGATCTTGGTGAATGCTTGGTTTGTACGTTAGATCAAAACGTGTACAGCAAATTCAGTTTTTAAGTTCTAAATGACTTTCATATTTAATTTATAATAGTAATATTTCTACTTATGCATTAATTTATTTTAAAAATAGGGATCACAGTAGCTTATAGGGAGTTTTGTGTTTATTTCTAAAGCACTTTAAAACATGTTAATTAGCTTTTCAGATATAGTATTAAAATATAGTTACAATAGTCCTCAGTTAAAGTTACTTAAAGATAAACATTTAGTAATATTTTTTATCAAAACATTTTCTGAAGTTTGTATTCTTTAAATAATATTGGGGAGGCAGTCGGAGAGATAATACGGGGATAAAGTGTCAATCTTGCATACAGCCAACCCTGGTTTGACCACTAGCACCACGTATGGTTCCTTGAGCACTGCCAGGAATAATCCCTGAACACGAGCCAGGTTTAAGCCCTGAGAACATCCAGGAATAGCAAACAAATAATAACAACAGTAACACTATTGTGGGAATTGTGTTAAACAGGCAATCTTTATGTAGCATTTTATGGGAATGTACCCATTGAAGCATATATATGAACTTTATTTCATTGAAAAAGTGCATAGGCTAAATGAAACAGGAGAAAAGATATTGCATTTTAAATGTAGGCTACAAGGACAGGCAGATAACTGAAAGTGGTTAGTATTTGTTTCACATGAGCAAGGCCCACTGTGTGATCCCCTGTGTTGCACTCCCTAAGTATGCCAGGACGACCCAGATGAGTCCAGAGACCAGTCCAGTAGCATCATATCAGGTCCTGAATGTTTCATCCTTAAAAGAGTAGTGTACAGGCTCGAAACGGTGGTGAGAAATATCTCTTTAGGGAATAGTATCCCTAAAATTAATTTTCACTCCCTTATAATTTTTATTTTGAAAATGATTGAATCTACATTAAGGTTTGAGAATGTGTATAAATATACCCATATACCTCCCACACTAAATCATTAACTTTTTTTTTGGAGTTTGATTAGTAGCCCATAATAGCTTTCTGTTAGTAATATATGTATGCATATATATATATATATTACTTGATGAATATACAAATAAATATGTTTGTTGTTTGAATAATTTTAAGATAAAGTTGCAAAAATAACGTTCATCCCTAACCTGTAAGGAAGTTCTTACTTGTAACAAGAACATTATAATACCTAAAAGAACAATTATTTTATGCTATAATTTAATATTAAGGTCAATATAAAGTTTCTTCAGTTATATCTTTTTGAGTAAATTTCAACTGAAATTTTCTCTATTTGACTTTACTTTTGCTTTTACCCGGTGCCAGGCATTGAACCAAGGTTGTTACACGTGAGAGGCATGGGACTCTATCACTGAGCCTCATAATTAGCTCCTGTTGTTCCTTTTCAAATCTAAAATAGGACTTTCACTAATGTTTTCAAAGGAGGCACTTCTTTGGGAAAAGTTCGATACAGTTCCTTTGAAAGTCACACATTTTGGTGGTTTTCTGCTTATTTCCTGTGCTGTCATTTATCTTTTCTATCTTCTCAGCCAGAAGTTATATTTGAAAACTTGATTAAAGTTTGACTATTTTTGGCATCAACGGATAGGCAATATTTTTTTATACTTTATTATATCAGGAGACATGGAAGTACTTCAAAGTGGTCTATGAGGGCCGGGCAATAGCCCAGCGGGTAGGGCGTTTGCCTTGCACGCGGCCGTCCCATGCCGTTCGGGTTTGATCCTCGGCATCCCATATGGTCTCCCGAGCACCACCAGGAGTAATTCCTGAGTTCAGAGCTAGGAGAAACCCCTGAGCATTGCCGGGTGTGACCCAAAAATGCAAAAAAAAAAAAAAAAAAGTGGTCTATGATAATGTACTTCTGGAAGAACTATGTGTTAACTTTCAGTGTTAGCAATACACATTTGATCCCTGTGTTGGAGAGTCCTTGTTGGAGAGTCGGTCCTTGTTGGAGAGTCGGTCTGGAAATTAACACAGGTGCCGACTCCGCTCTTGACAGAAAAGATGCAAGTGTGAGTCCCTAGTTCTGTAGTGTTGTCTGGAAGTGTGCTTAGAAACATTGGAAGGAAGGAGATAGTTTGGAAATGTGATGTCAGTTGATCCTATGATTGTAGAACAGTAGCTGGTTGGCTTCCTTCTGTTCTGATTAGTTGTTTGGTTGAGTAGTCTGCAGATTGTGTAATTAGCAAAGAATTTAGTAGGGTGGGGGAGATATCTCTAGAGATGGGAGAACATCCTTTGCATGTGGGAGGCTGGGTTTAGTCTTCAGTACCACACCATCTCTGGACCATACCAAGAACCACTGAGTAATGTAATAGAAATAGCAAATGAGCGCTGCTGTGTGTAGCTCTGAAGGAAATTAAAAATTTTAAAGTAAAGAACATGATAAAGTACCTTATCAGCTACCATTCTTGAAGATATACTACTGCACTTGTTGAAATGTCAGTCCTGTTGAAAAAAAATCACTGGGTTGTGTTGACTGCTCAGTTTCTAAGAATACATTTTTAGGTAAACAACCAACTCACGATCACGATCACAATCTTCCCGTTAATCATCTATTTGCTAGAGCGGGCACCAGTAATATCTCCATATGTCCTGTCTCATGCCAGTAGAGCAAAGGGCATCGGCTTGCTACAGGAACATAAAGAGCCTCAAACCATTATATTAGGTCATGGGAATGACCTAAAATAATTGTTACTGGCATTTGGCATGTCAAATACAACACGAGCAGCTTGCTAGGCTTGCCGTGTGGGAGGCATATTCTTTAAACACCTCCAAATAAAGCATTTATTGATGAACCGCGCGGCCGCTTGCGGGCCGGGCTGTGATGGGCTGATCGGCTGGGTGGAGTTCTGAAGAGAGGGAAGTCGGATGTGGAAAATGGCGGCGCCCATGGAGTGCGTGGGGGGTCAAACCCTCCTGCTAATAAAGGATATAACCACTCCTCAATACAGGCTGTAGAGGGAGAGAGAAACATACACCTTAGACCTCTTAAAAGCTCATTCCAATGAACTTTTGCACATGTGGATGCTCAGGGTCTCTGTCTCTTCTACATAAAATGTCAATGGAAGGCCCTTGGTGGGATGAGGTGGAAAGTTAGTGCAGGCCTCAGTGGTTTGAAAACTTCCACAGCTGTAAGTTACATTCTAAGATATCCACAATCGCTCAGATCTGGAAACAACCCATGTGTCCAAAAACAGGTTATTGGTTCAAGAAACTTATGTACATGGTGGGGTACTACTCAGCTGTAAAAGAAGGAAGCAGGAAGCATGTTGTTATGTGGGTAGGACTGGAAAGGATCATGCTGAGTGCAGTTAGCCAGAAGGGGAGGTCCTGGTACAGAATGATCTCTCTCATATGTAGGGTATAAAAAGCAGAGTAAGGGAATAACAGATGGCCCAAAGGAATAAAATCTGTGAAATGTTCTACAAAATGGAGCTTTCCATGGTGGGAAGAGAGGGAGAGGGGGAGGAGATGTATCAAAGGGAGACCCTGAGATAATAGTGGTAGAAACAGGCACTCTGGTGAGATTGGGGGCTGTGACATTGGAACTTTGTGCAAATGAAACCCTATCATTGACAGTATTGCAAATCAAGGTGATTAGAGTGATGTAAGCTGCAGTAGCCCTTGTGAGATCCTTTTCCTCCCTCTGAAAGTTCTCTGAAGTCCTTCCTGGAAAGGATGAATTGAGTCTCTACACATTAGGACTCTAATGTATCCCCCCCCCACTTAATGCAAGGAAAAAGCATGCTGTGACTGTCTCTGTTGAACAGAAGGATTTACTTGGCCAGAACTGTTCTAAGGGGAATGGGGCACTTGTATGCATGTGTCAGATCCCAATTAGATCACTGGAATGCTGCTGATACCCTTAGCATGGCCAAGAGTTATCCCTGAGCACAGAGCTGGAGTGAGCCTTGAACACCATACCCCCCCCCCCCCAAAGAAAAGGATTAAGAAACAGTTGGCCCTTGGTGGCCAAAATTAGACTTCTGTGCCTTCTCTGCAGTGTGTGGGTTAGTGACTGACAGGAGTGGCAGTCCCACTAAGAGCCCCACTGTATGTTATTCATTAAACCATAGAATATTCTTTATTTGTGAATGATGCTTTTGATCAGGATGAGGTCTGATTACAAATGGAGGTGACATAATTCTTTGGGCACAACATTCTAGCTGTAGACCTGGGAAGGGGGTTGGAGGCTGCAGATGTACATTGGTAAAATCCCAAACTTTGGGGCCAAATCTGTTGGGAATGGGGAGTAGTCCTGGAGCTTAATCGCTCAGAATGGGAACATGTAAATGCAGCATTTCCCATGAACCAGCCACACTAGAGTAAGCCAGTTCAAAACAATTGAAATTTCATTTTAATTTTGGAAAGGCCTGGCTTGCTGCCCTAGTTCATGGAGGTCTTATAAGGAAGTGATTGTTGAGCAATTTGAAAACAGAAAGTATTTTTAATACTATATTTTAGTTGCATTAAGAATGATGATTTACGTTGAGGGAATGAGTCAGACATTACCCAAGCATTGAATTAGGCACTTTTCCTCTGTCTAAAAAAAGAGTATGTAAATTTAACTCAGCATCACGTAAGTGCTATGGGAATAATTGTAAATAATTGGATTATTAGTAAGGAATTGGGAGTGTGGGCAGAGGGCTTTTTTTCTCATCTGTGGTTGGAGTATTGGACTAAAGGCAGCATGATTTTGGCAATTTAAGTGAAGAACAGGACAAAAATGCATATATTGCCAAATCAGAATGACATTTGAAAACCACATTAATGCGGCATTAACCTTCCAGGAGATTTTTAGATCCAATTCTATTTCATCCAGGTTATGTCTCTTCTGCAATTATCATTTTTATAAACAATATGGAAATACATTTATGTCCATTTACTAATCTGCACTGTCCAGGGGCCTAGCTCTTTGCTTTGCCGCCGTTGCTAAGTGTGGAAGTGTGTTAAGGCTAGAGATTCTGTCATACAGGCTCAATGTATTTGCCAGATATTTCATGTGACCCAATTGGCCCTAGAGATGCCAAGTGGATATTGTCAGAATTTAACAAGGGCCATCCTATTTTATATGTTTCATTGTGGAATGAGGACAGGAAATTGTTGACCCTGGAAGAGTCTATAGGATTATTTTATCTTTATGAAAACCTTTCAGTGAGGTATTCCTGTCTAAAACCATGAACAGTGTTAGACTGGACTAAGTCAGATTTTGCTAGAATTCTGAATACCCTTCGTTTTACTAGTGTTACTTGCATCATAGCTGTACCTACCTTGAGTCTTTACGGTCTTTGCAATTGATGATTCCATAGCGTATCTTGAACAGAACAGGAAACCATATGTGAGGAGTGCTTAGAGGGGATTATAAGATTCATGTTTCATTATGTTTCTGAAGATTGACAATAGCATGTCAATGTGAATGTGTTTGACTGAAGTATTTGTGTTTTCTCATTAAACAAAGGGGTAAGAAATAAACCTAAAATTTCTACTTTGGTGCCTAAAATGGAGGCTTAATTTTGGAAAAATAAAGACTGTCGCTGTGCTTTTCCTAGTCTTATATGTAAAATATGGATATACATATTTGGCTGTTTTATATGATACTAAGCTTTTATCATCCTAAAAATATTCATCTGTAATTTAAGTTAATATTATCTATTGTAATGAATGTACTGCAATTTAAAAAGTAGATATTAAGAAATGTACTGAATAATTATGTTATAACTTGATGCAACAATTGAAATCATAGTTTGAAATAGTACTAATTATATGGGAAACTACTTTCATCAGTGTTAAGTGAAGCCTAAGAAATCCAAAAGTTTGTATTTTATAACTCTCATTCCATGTTTAAAAATATAACACGAGGGCCAGAGCGATAGCCCAGTGGGTAGGGCGTTTGCCTTGTTTGCCTTGCATGCGGCTGGCCTATGCAGGCCCGGGTTCGATCCCCAGCATCCCATATGGTCCCCAGAGCACCACCAGGAGTAATTCCTGAGTGCAGAGCCAGGAGTAACCCCCTGAGCATTGCCGGGTGTGACCCAAAAAGCAAATATACATATATATGTATAACACATGAATAAAATGAAGTAAGTTGATATAACAAATACGTTATCAAGGGCTTCTTTATGTGTAATTACATGGGTTTTTAATTTTTTTATTTGTATGGTACTGGCTTTTATTTTCTTATAATTTTTATTAAGACATTGTTAGTTACAAAATTGCTTATAGTAGAGTTGGCATATAATATCTGACATCCCCTTCTCTCCACCAATGTTCCCAAATTCCCTCCAACCCCCCAGCTGGTCCTCTCCACACGCATACAGCACATGAATTTTATGTTACTTGCTGAAACAAAATGTAAAAGAATGGTAAATTGAATTATGAGAAAATAGCCAAACAGGGTGTTCAAACCCAATACATCAAGATACTTCACGAGCTGTATTACGGATTCACCACCAGGATCTCACCATTCTACAAGGAAGTGATCATTGATGTCAAAAGAGGGGTTCAACAGGGTGATACCATTTCACCAAAACTCTTCAGCGCCACCCTCGAGAACATCATGCGACAATTAGAATGGGAAGGAATGGGAGTGAAGATAGATGGTCAGCAACTAAACCACCTCCGCTTCACTGATGACATCGTTCTAATAACACAAAACATTAGCCGAGTGGCACAAATGCTGGCTGACTTGGACTGAGAATGTGGAAAGATAGGTCTACAGCTGAATCTAAAGAAAACTATGTTTATGAAAAATAAACTAGTTCCAGAGGCCCCATTCACTCTCAATGGAACAGACATCTCTGAATGCAGCAGTTATGTGTACCTAAGTCGAGAAGTCAACATGATGAATGACCTAAAACCTGAGCTGTGCAGGAGGAAGAGAGCAGCATGGAATGCCTTCAAAAGCATTGAAGAAATAGCTAAAAAGACAAAGAACCTCCAGCTCCAGGCACATCTCTTTGACTCCACCGTTCTCCCTGCATTAACATACGCCTCAGAGACCTGGGCCCTATGAAAGCAGGATGAGAATGCTATTCGGGTCTCCCAGAGAGGAATCAAAGAGCTATGCTTGGAATATCACGCCTCACTCAAGTGAGAGAAGGAATCCGGAGTTCTGACCTCCGTTGCTATTCCAGAATCAGGGACGCTGTCTCGTTTGCCAACGCATCAAAAATCAGATGGGCTGGACATGTAATACGGTTTGGAGATGACTGCTGGACTAGAGCCATTACCGACTGGATCCCACGGGATGTCAAAAGATCACGTGGCCGCCCACCTACAAGATGGTCAGACTTCCTTGTCAAGACCCTGAATGAACGGTTTGAGGCTCTTCGTATTCCTGAAGCAACCAGATACCATTGGGCTAAAGTGGCATGTGATAGGGTCCAATGGAAATGTTACTGGCGCCCGCTCGAGCAAATCGATGAATAACAGGATTCAAGTGATCAAGTGATAATTTGCAATGTTATTAATAATGGTTTCCCTTTTCTTTGCCCTTTTTTTTCTATTTTTTGGGTCACACCCAGCAATTATGTGGGATTACTCCTATCTCTGCACTCAGGAATATTACCCTGGGCACCAGTAACATCTCCATATGTTCCGTCTCATGCTAGTAGAGCCCAAGGGCATCTGCTTGCTCCAGGAACATAAAGAGCCTCAAGCCATTACATCAGGTCATGGGAATGAGGTCTATAATTATTACTGGTATTTGGCATATCAAACATGACACGGGAGGCTTGCCAGGCTCTGCCATGCGGGTGGCATACTCTTGTAGTCACGTCTAAATCCAGCTGTGCTGTAATAGGCTCTTCTGCTGGATGGAGTTCTGACTAGAGCGAAGTCTGGATGTGGAAAATGATGGCCCTCATGGAGTGGGGGGGTCATCTGGCTTGTTGTGAGGCTCTGCTGGGATGGTGGTCCAGGGCTAGAACCCACCATCTCTCCCGGGTGCCTCATGAGCAGCTGGGCACAGGGAGAGCCAGTAGCAGCTCTGCCCCATGTCTATAATTTTTTATTGAATTAAAAATTTCAAATTTGTTTTTATTACTATAGTTTAATTGTAATAGTATTAAACTTTATTATCTATATGCAAAGTAGTACACTCTACTACCACTAAGTGCCCGTGACCTTCCACCACTGTTCCTGTCACCTCTAGTCTGTTCTTCTTCCCCTCCTCCCCCACTAATTGATATTAGTTTTCTATTAAAATTTCATCCTCTATCATAGCAGACAAATTTGTGAAATAATGAGTCTACTATATTTGTACTATTTAATAACACAAATTGAAATTATATGACTCTTAAAGTCATCTAAAATCTTCGTTCATTCCTCCAGGGATACCTGTAATGTACTTTGGTAAATGTTAGTGGGAGGGGAGGCAGAGCAGAGAATGGATGTTTGGGATGTTCTTAAGTTCTGCCATAACTTGACCCTAATCCTTTTGGTGTATTTGACTGGGTGGTATTTAGTTTTTAGTTATTATTGGGAACTCATCTCCCAGAACGGTCATTAAGGTAGCAGGGAGTTAAGACAAAGCCACTGATCACAAGTGGTTCATTTTTGCAAGATAGGAAAGAGACCTAAGAAGAATATAAAGTGATGGGGAGCAGATGGAGTCATAACTGCAAGGGAAAAGTTGGGTTGGGGTACAACAGAGAAGCAAAGGGAGACTGCAAGGAGAGAAGGATGCTGTGGGCATGATTAGGCTTTTGCCCAAATGTTGTCAGGGTCTAGGTTACTCCTCTATGCTAGTATTGATTGCAGTGAAGAGTTGTCCATAGTAAGTTTCATGTCTCTGTTCCTGTCACAAGAGAAATCAAAACACAACCCAGTGGTTTCATTGGCATACCCTGTGATTTCCGTAAAACTGTGGAATTTAGTGATGAAAGGAACTTACTAGTCATTCAGTGCATTGCTAGACTCACAGGAAACACTTTATCTGCACACTTCCAAAAATGACATGAGGAAGCATGTAATGTCGGGTGGTAGATAGGAGCCTTGAGTCTCGCCATGGCTCCACTTCCCTTATCTGTCAAGGCCACTGTAGAGCAGACGGAGTCTGATGGGCCAGATTTCTCTCACTGGGAGGCTGAGAACAGTCTGGCTTTAGTTCTCTGTGTGCTCAGCATATCCTAATCTTCGTTGTTTCTTGGCTGCTGAATTCAGATGCACATTTTCAGAGCCAGAAACGGGGGGGGGGACGCGCAGCATAATCTTGTTTGTGGTGAAACATTTTTTACAGTGGAAAATCTCCCCACCTCACCCCTGCCTTTTTTCTTTGTCTGGGTGTTTTGTGTTTGTGATGTTTTTATTGTATTTGAAACGCAAATATAGGTAACACTCCTTTTGTTCATGGAACTCTACCGTAAAAGGTGTCAGTTGTTGCCTCCCGCAAAATTCTTGCTTTCTTTCTTTCTTCTTTCTACATGGAAATTCAGTTGTCACCTTTTAAATTTATTTCCAACTTTTAGGGGCCGGAGTGATAGCCCAGCGGGTAGGGCGTTTGTCCTGCACGTGGTCAGCCCATGCCAGCCCAGGTTCGATCCCCAGCATCCCATATGGTCCCCCGAGCACCGCCAGGAGTAATTCCTGAGTGCAGAGCCAGGAGAAACCCCTGAGCATTGCCGGGTGTGACCCAAAAAGCAAAAAAAAAAAAAAATTATTTCCAACTTTTTAAATTTTCATTATACCACCTTGAGAAATACAATTACAAAACTGTTCATGAATAAGTTTCAATCATACAGTGTTCCAGCACCCATACCTCCGCCAGTGCACATTTTCCACCACCAATGTCCCCAGATTTCCTCCCCACCCCAGTCTGCCTCCATGGCAGGCATTTTTCATCTTCTCTCTCTGTCTCACTCTCTTTCTCTCTCTCTCGCTCTTTCTCTTCTCTCTCTCCCTTCTCTTACACATTATGGCTTAGTTCTTGCTTTCTTTCACCTCTCTTCATTACAATGGATTGTAGACTTCCTGAGAGAAGGATTTAGAGTTTTTATCACAGAAGTGTCCATTGAGGCTTAAAGCCTGGCCCATACATTCTATTGAAAGCTTCATCCTTCTGTTGTATCTGTATAGCACATCACAGTCCTACTTTTCACTGGCTCATCTACACAGCACTACCTTCCATTTGGACAGGAATAACTGTTTCCATGCCCACTTTGTAGATGAGGAAAATGGGCTTTAGTGGTATCATGGTCTACCCCAGGCTTTCCTTGGAGCCAGTAGTTCGTGGTTCTAGCCCTGAAGACCACCTTCCAGTTTGGAGTGTGAACCCTGTGGGCTACAACCATTCCTCTGCTTCATGGCATTCTCTTTCTTTGTTTTCAGATTACAGGACGGGTCCATGTTTTACTATTGTCAGCAATCAGATGTGCCAAGGACAGCTCAGTGGGATTGTCTGCACAAAAACGCTCTGCTGTGCCACTGTGGGCAGAGCCTGGGGCCACCCCTGTGAGATGTGCCCCGCCCAGCCGCACCCCTGTCGCCGTGGCTTCATTCCAAACATCCGCACGGGAGCTTGTCAAGGTAAGCCTGTGGCCCAGAGAGCTCTTCATGGGTCCATCTCATTAGCGCCGGAGAGGCCATCTCCAGTGAAGCCGGGAGAATGGAAAAGCAGTGTCAGAGACATAACTTCACAATTTCGCTGACGGCATCGCTCTCCAACTCCAGCCTCGGAGCATGGCTCAGAGAAAGCAGCTGGTCCCGCTGGAGCTTTCCTTGCCAGCAGTTCCCCACCTCCAACCCTAGAGGTGTTTCCATGGGGCCCCTAAGATTCTGTTTACAGCAACTGCTGTGCCTTACTGTAGTGCTATGTATAAACACAAAGCCAAATTGGTGAACAAGGTACTTTGTTTTCTTAATTCTATTTTTTCTTCCTTTGAAATTGTTGGAGAGCCTTTCTCTCCCAGGTTGTACTTACTTGACCTGAAGAAAATTGTTCCTTTCTCCATTTTACACATTACATTATGCTTTTTAAATTTTTTTACAAGTCAGAAATAAATTAGGATTGTTTCACAGTTTTAAATATCCCCAGATGTCGCCTGCTTGCTTCTTCTCCTGCCTCCCATAGAAACACTTACTCTGTTTTTGGCTTTTATTCCTGGTCTTCCAGCTGTACAAATTCTTTTATTGTCTGCATGTCTGGCAGGAAACAGGAGGAAGTGAACAGAGGCAGCTCCACACTAAACTGATGGGATTGAAAGCTCCCAGACTGTATTTGTTTCCTTTAGACATCTTCAGTGCTTTTTCCTTAAAAAAAAAAAAGTAAGCTGCAATATTTTCAGAAAACAATTCAGGCTATGCTTTTGCAAAGCAAATACATGCTAATTTGGCTTTGTTCTATATGTTAATTCTAAAGTTAGGATGCAGTAAAACAGAGCATGGGCTTAATTAATCACACAATTCTGTGGGTCACCATTACATTAGGCCTCAGTAAGTTCCATTTCTGATAAGTGCTGTTGGTCCTGGCCCCAGCTTCTCTCTTCAACATGCAGATCTTTTATAATGTCCTTAAATGAATTCTTCTGAGTATCAGAAGTATCAAGAAATCATTGAAACTCTGGATTATAACAGGGTAGACAAGAGAGATTTTGTAAAATGAAGGATGCTTGCTTTGAAGCCAGCACGCATCCACACACTCATTGACAGTCAGGGGAAAGCCAGATTTTTCAATAACCATCGGCCCTTCTATGAGTCATTGTCAGAGGCTGAGGTGTTGAGAGAATCTGGGGAAAGAGAATAAAAAGAGAGAGAATTGTCACTCACTGCTGTGGTCTTTATTTCACACAGTCGAATTCTCCCAGCATTTTCTTTTGGTCTCCTTTTGACTAATGGTACCAACTCCCACGGGAAAAAAATTTTTTATGAGAAAAAGATTTGAGAACCCACAGAATCAAAATAGTAGTTATGTCACTATTCCAAGAATGAATTCTTCATATGTAGTTCTTTTGTTATTCTGAAACGATTCTAGTAGGTGCTGGGGACTGAGTCTCCCTTGCTGCTATTTTCAGGGAAGTGCTGCTGATAAATGGGTTCTTCAAGGCGCTTTACCTATTCCTCAGTCTTAGAATGGGTGGAGATATGTCAGTGGAGAAGTCTCTAATATATATTTCTTCCTGGCCAAAACCTAGGACCTCCAAGATATCTACAATCTTCATTTTAAATAACATTTTTTAAGCCTCCAGTAATTAAAAAAAATCCTTAGAACAACTTACCTCACTCAAAATGGAACACATTTTCCTGGAACCCTTTATTAAAGATAATCTGTTTAGAATGCAAAGAAAAGATTATTAGGTGAGTTGTTGATTCATCCTTTGGAAACCAATAAGTGAGAAGCACTATGAGCAACATGGACCGAGTTCTGCAGGTAGCTGGCCAGCAGAGGGCAGAACCTCCAGACGCATGCAGCTGTGCAGAGAAAGAGTCAAAAGGGCCAGCACAATAGGAAATTGTTGTCTTTTTTTTTTTTTTTTCTTTTTGGGTCACACCAGGCGACGCTCAGGAATTACTCCTGGCGGTGCCCAGGGCACCGTATGGGATACCGGGGATCAAACCCGGGCCGGCTCCGGAAATTGTTGTCTTTAATAAGGCAGAGATGCCAGGAGAGATGACTAGGCAAAAGCGAGGAAAGCACTTAGGAGGTGAGGTGAGAGCAGAGGACGGGAGAACATTCTGGGACTCAGTTTTCTGTAGAGGTGGACTATGAGCAATTGACCCGGTGGCTGCTCTGCCAGCAAGGTCTCACTTACAGCCCGATTTCCCAGGACTATTGGTTTTCAATGCTCAAGACCATTTTATACAAAGTAAGGTGAACTTTTTTCCATTTTGTCTGTGAAAATTACACTAGTTTCCTTGTACAGTTCTAAATTTTATTTTTATTTAATTCTGTTCTATCTGAATTATTGAATACAACAAAGAAGTTTTATTATAGAAATTTACTGCATTTTGATTCTAAGGATTGTTTGAATCACTGCTTCTTAACTGTCACCCTCTTTTATTGTTGATTTTTACACTTGGCAGCATCAATAATAAAATGCACAAAGTTAGATAAATATTTTTTCTATAGAAGGAAAGCTGTAAGGTGGGAAAATAATGAATTCCTAGAACTTGGAGTAGTAAATTGTTAAATGTTAATTTATTCTATATACGTAGTTGTGAGAAGTAGTTTTTCTCTCGTATTCCAAATACTGTTGTGGGCAACTAATTCACTGATTGATATATGATAATAATGTATGGATTGTGTACAAAGTAGCACATTTTCTTCTGTAAACATTTTTATATGGCTCTTTCTCTTTCTTCTAAAATCTTACAGATGTGGATGAATGCCAAGCCATCCCTGGGCTCTGTCAAGGAGGAAATTGCATCAATACTGTTGGGTCTTTTGAGTGCAAATGCCCAGCTGGACACAAATTTAATGAAGTGTCACAAAAATGTGAAGGTAAGAAATATCATACGTTGCAGTTAAGGGGCAGAGGAATGGGCAAAACCCAAGTCAGTGACAAGCATTTTTTGCAAATTTTTTCTAAATCCTTCTGTCTCTGTCATCCTGTGAATTTGTAAATATAATATTCTTACCAGGAATAATATATTCCTTTTTTAATTTAACCAGAAATTCCCTGCAGCTTTTTCCATTTTCACAGACTCAAAATAAGAGGTCCATCTGAATCAAGTTAAATATTAAAACATGAAATAGTTTTGAACCAATATTTTGTGTTAAAATGTTCAAGACACATGTTTCTGCATAGTCCTAGAAACTTGAATTGAAATCTGACCATTATGTAGCATTCAAAATGATGTTTTTCCTAGTTAAAATTTTGGAGACATTGGGAGCTGGAGGGATAGTGCAGCGGGTAGGGTATTTGCCTTGCATGCAGACTACCCAGGTTTGATCCCAGGCATCCCATATAGTCCCCTGAGCACCACCAACAATAAACGAATATTTCTGAGTGCAGAGCCAGGAGCAACTCCTGAGCATCGCCAGGTGTGAACCAAAAAAACCAAAAAAAAATTTTTTTCTTTGATAAATATATATATGATCTCATATTGATGTGCTTAGAACAAGTTTAGGATATTCTGCCTATCATATGTAAATAATTTCATTTATTTCATTTTAATAAAATAAAAGTGATTTAGGGAAATATATATTTATATTTAGTTTATATATTTGGTTTCTTAAACTTGGGCTTACTTTATAGATTTAGTGTATAGAGAATGTGCTCCTAATTGCCATTTAGATGCATAATCTTAAAGTGTAATACTTTATTGTGTGAGGGGGCACTATCTAGGAAGTAGTAAGCAAGTTTGACTTTCTTTTCATCAATGAGTGCAGGCAGGTACCTTATATTTATAAAAAGCCTGACAGTTATGTAATGGCATTTTCAAGGCTTCTTTTCTTACAATATTCAGCAGTAAAAGCTTTTCTTCTCTACAACCCACTGTATATGATGTCATCAGAGGCTTCATTTCAATATATGCACTTTTGTGGGGAGCCACTGCTATTATATTTTATGTTAATAAATTCTAAGACAAGGAATTCTTCATTCTCAGCTATTTTCTTGGATCACTAGATTTCTTTCTTTAAATTTTTTTTTTAAATTTTGTATCTTGTCTGGTGACCCCAGAGATTACTTCTAGCTCTGCACTCAGGAATTACTCACTCTTGTAGCTGTGCAGGGGACCATATGAGATGCCAGGGACTGAACCCAGGTTTGTCCCATGAAAAGCAAGTGCCTTACCAACTGTACTATCTCTCCAGCCCTTGAATGACTAGACTTTCTTTGTTGATATCTGTGGTGTATCAACATTATGAAAGATACTTTCAATTTGAGGTACAATTCATAAATAACATATAAGAAGTTTAATACCTACTTTCCCTGCAACAGATTAGTTTAACTTTGATAAAATTATCCTGAGGGAGAGGAGTTGTTTTAAAATTGTTAATTATCAAGTAATCAATAATTATCTATTCTTGGCCATGCCACATAAACAGCTGTTTAAAAGAACTATGAAACATACTGTTTTTCTGAAGAAGTAGCACTTCTTTAAAACATTGAAAATCACATAAAATAATAAATTGGTTCTCTACAGGTAATTTTAGAAGTTAGTCTGCAGATCTAAGTTAGAAATAGAGATTGATGCTAGTGAAAGAGGCAAAGAACTTATCTAATTTTGTCTTTGGCATGATGAATGTGGGAACTGTCTTGGACATGTTGCATGTCCTGTCTATAGTCACTCAGATGATGCTTCTATAATGCGCTTTTCTGGATTCTCAGTCTAGTGCTTGCTTGATAAATCTGATGTCTTGATCCCTTCCTGCCAAAGAGTGGAACTGAGAAGCAAATAGGTTCAGGATGTCAGGAGCCCAGGTGTGTGCAGAAAGGATGTCTCTCTAGGGAAAGGACATTGAAAGGAATCCAGGGCCATCCATGCTCTCCAAATTGAACTCTTCGACCTGATCCATTTTTATCTTTATCTATGGGATGAACTAGGGGAAGTGTATATAATGTTGTTATCCTGTTATCACTGAGGTTCAACCTAAGTGGAATGACTGCCTCCTGCCACTGCCCTCTCGAAGATCACTATAAAAATGAGCCTCTTGCATTTAGTGGGGGTTTAGCTCCTCCCTGTTTTCTGAAAGCCCCTATGCCCAATAGCTATGCCTTGGCAACATGATAAAGATCGGGTTTTATAGTTACCTACATTGTAGGATTGCATGAGCTGCCATAAAGACAATGTTTAGACATTACATGACTAGTATTTTGTTATTGTCTTCAGTAAAGATTCAGATATAACCTGGACCGCTTGTGAGAGATAGCCCCTCTATGTTACCAAAGCTAATTCTGTTTTGGTTCTTTTTTGCTTCTGAAATTATGTTATTTACTGTATTATGTCACTTAAATAGCCCCTTTAGATATTGGCAAGATGGCCTTAGTAAGGACAGTAGCTGTCTTTATTAGCAGGGTATCAAGAAGAATCTTTAAATACACAGTCCCCTCCCATGATCTTTCATGGTTGCTACATGATTCAGTCATGAACTTTTAGTAAAGAAATGTATATTCTTCTGGTTACCTATGTGTGCCTGTTGTACTCTCCTCTTGCCTTCCGTCAGGTCGAATCCTGTAGGAACTTTGATGTATTTGTTTGGTTTTTGTGGGTTTCAAGTGTGAGTGTGGTGGTAATTGCAGTTAAAGAACTGTTTTAAAGTATGTTTGATGTCTTAGGCCATTTCTTGGAGCTATGGACTCTCTCCTTAGCTCTTTCTTCGCCTAACTTCTTCACTGGCTCCAGTGAAATTTATATCTGTCCAACTAGAATATGCACCTTTATCATTGCACAACTTCACAATGACAATCCTGTTTATGTTAGCATCAACTCTAATATAAGCAGTACAATACTGTTTGGGTTAGCCTCTAGTCTAACAAGGAAGAATGGGGATTTTGCTTTTAAAAAGGTTAAACTGCATGTAAACAGTGTCACTGCTGCTTCTTTTGACTAACTGGGTGAACTTGAGTCTAAAGACACTTAAATCTGCCTCACTTAGAACTCGATTTTGTTTTGTAAGTGAAGAGCAGTACTTAAGCTGGAAAGAAATGTTCTTATTTCTCACCTTTAATCTTCTGAGTTCCGAAGGTGCTAGTCTGGTCATTACAACAGTCCCAGGAAGCTTAGGTCAAACCACACTGTTTCTTCAGTCAGTGCCTGAAGCCCCCATTCCCTAAGAGACTCGGCTATGCAGCTCCCCTGTGCCCTGAGTTTACTTTTAGCCTAAACAGGATGTTCCAAATTTCTTCTCTCCCTTCTCTGATGCCACATCTCTTGACAGCTGTCAGTGTGTGGTCATGTCTGTGGAAAAGTTCCCCTTGAGTAAAATGGCATAATTTATTCTAAAGAAGTTTACTGCTTCCTTGCAAGAGGACAGTGCTCTCAGATCTGAATGATAACCCCAACTATAGCTCCAGCCAGCCCCATAGCAAAGTGAAGATTTTGCTATGCTTTCAGAGTTGTCCCCATTGGGCAAAGCAACCAGAACATTTTTACTCCTATACCATCAGACATTGGATGTGAGCCTCAGGGAATGTTGGATCTTAGAATTGATCTTACTCTGATAGCCCCAGCTCTCAGGAAACAAATTGTCCTATAAAACTTGGGTGGAGTACCAAGGTCCCACCAAACTCATCACTGAGCCAACAGAAACTGTTGGAAGGTCAGTTTGGTTGCCCTTAAGAAAACTCCAAGCTGGCCAAGTGTCGGTCAGCACTCAGATCACATGGTCTTCGTCATCAGATTTCTATATCGGTTTTAGAGGAGATCCATTTGAAAGGGAATGTCAAAGATGACGGGGAATCCAGGATGAATAGAAGGGGAGCTTAACTCAAAGAATGAAGAGAATACTAAATGACACTGGACTGTTAGCATGTTATTACTACTTGGAGAAAACAGCAGTGGAAAGTTTTACTTTTATTTATTTATTTATTTATTTATTTATTTATTTTTGCTTTTTGGGTCACACCCGGCAATGCTCAGGGGTTTCTCCTGGTTCTGCACTCAGGAATTACTCCTGGCGGTGCTCGGGGACCATATGGGATGCCGGGATCGAACCCGGGCTTGCATGGGCCGGCCGTGCAAGGCAAACGCCCTACCCGCTGGGCTATCGGTCCGGCCCCTATTTTATTTATTTTATAAAAGAGTTTTATTTATTTTATTTATAAAAGAGTACTTTTATTCGGCTCTAATCTCTTAAATTTAGAAATTCCTTAGAAAAGACTGTGCTGAGTATATAACATCTATTGGACTGATTTTCTTTTATGCAGCTCTTATTCGGTAGAGATTGCCATTTCTGGGGACATGATGTGTTTTGTATTACACCCTAACGCTTGCAATGATGAACACACTCGTGCTGGGTTCTGTGAGTACTGAAACTTTGTTCATGTTCCAGATATTGATGAATGCAGCACCATTCCTGGAATCTGTGAAGGGGGAGAATGTACAAATACAGTCAGCAGTTTCTTTTGTAAATGCCCCCTGGTTTTTACACCTCTTCGGACGGCACCAGATGCATAGGTAGGTACAATGGTGAAAGGTGTGCATGATTCCTGTCAATTAGTTCCAGAACTTTCTAAGCAACTTTGTTGACAGGACACACAATTCCTTACTTGAGGTTAAATGTGCTTTGATAGAAATCTATTGAACGTTTTAGCAACCCTTAAAGAACAGAATCATTTGTGTTTTTATTTGAGGATTTTTGTTTTTTTTTTATTTTAATTTTTTTTTATTTTTAAAATTACAAAGATATACAAATAAAAAGTTCATATTTGGGTTTTGGTAAAACAGTGTTGCAGCACCCATCCCGCCACCAGTGCCCATCTCCCACCACCAACATCCCCGGTTCCCTCCCCCTCCCCCAGCCCTGCTCCATGGCAGGTTCTTGATTTCTTTCCATTACTCTCTCTTTCTCTTTTCCTTCCCCTCCAGACTATGAATTACAGAACGTACATTAAAGGGTTGTCATGTGTATCTTTTTGCCTCTATTTAATACTCAGTTCTAGGTTGGCATTAGTACCTATTTGAGGATTTTTGTACCCATAAAAGAGATACTTCAGGAGACTCTCAGGTCACCTCCCATCTATAAATTAACTTTCACAGGGTAGCAGGTATCAAACCTTGAAGCCATCATGGACCTTTCTGTTTTTATCCCAGGACCTACATTAATTCAGGTCTCAAATTGTGCAATAATCTCTTATTTGGTCTCCCAGCTCCTTGACTTTTCAATACCCCATCTTGTCACCTTGTCATCGTTTCTTTTCTTTTTTTTCTTTTTGGGTCACACTCAGAAATGTTCAGGGGTTACTCCTGGCTCTGCACTCAGAAATTACTCCTGGTGGTGCTCAGGGGACCATATGGGATGCCAGGGATCCAACCTGGGTTGGCTGCATGCAAGGCAGACGCCCTCACTGTTGGACTATCGCTCTGGCCCCTGTCATCTTTTCTTTCGAAAAGAGTGCTTTGATTGTCTAACTCTCTTTCTCCCAAACCCCTTAGTTCAACAGTATGCTGAAGTTGGTGGGCTCTGGTCTGTGTTCTTGAATCTGTCAGTTACTACACAGCCATCCTGCTGTAGTTGAAGTAGAGACGAAAAAAAGGAAAGACATCTCCCACTTGCAGAAACTCCAAGAAACTGTGCTACTGTGCTTTTTATAATGATTGTGTATTGGACTTCCATGTAAAATTTCAACTAAAAAAAGGGGCTTTGTGGTTCTTTAAAAATATTTTATTATACCACTATGAGATATAAAATTACAAAGATGTTCATGTTTGAGTTTCAGTTACACAGTGTTCCAGCACCCATCCCTCTACCCGTTCCCATTTCCCACCACCAATGTCCCCACTTCCGCCCTGCCCCCTTCCCACAGCCTGCCTTCATGGCAGGTTTTTTTTCTTATCTCCTTTTTCTCTTTCTCTCTATTTCTCCTCTCTCTCTCTCTCCGCGCTTCCCTTTCTTTCACATTGTGGATTGTAATACATATATTTAAAGGTTACCATGTATATCTTTTGCCTATATTCAATGCTCAGTTCTCAGATGGTATCATCATTTTCAACGATTATCAGCACACTGTTCCCTTCTCTGTCTTACCTAGCCTCTGACTCCCACACGTTTGTGATATACCAGATTTTGAGATATCGCGCAGGCGCTCGTGCACCATGGGGATTGCACCCTTGCCTGTCCTCCCTCTCCAGTCACTTGCCTTGAACCAGCCTGAAGTCAAATTTGTTGTGCCTCTTTGCCGAGTCTTTATAGCTCACTAGATATTCTGGAACTGAGACTACATGAAATTTCTGGGGAGAACATTTATATTACTTGCTGGTTGTTTGAAGTGCATTTTCAAAATCATAGTCTTGTATTATTTAAAGCTGGCCCATAATTTTTGTTAATGGTTTGTCTAGATTTGTATTAGCCTTCTTCCACTTGATGTTAATAATTTAAGTGTTTCTAAGTTATTGGCCTTGCTTTTAAATCTTTTTTTCTTCCTGTTAATTTCCTGCAGTTTGCAAGATTAGAAGGTTTTGCTTCTTTTGTTGTTATTGTTTGTTTTCTCATCACAACTTACTGTGCGCAGGGTTTACTCAGGGATCACTCCTGGTGGGCTCTGGGGACCATATGGGCTGTCAGGGATCAAATTTGGGTTGACTGCATAGTGCCTACCTATTGTACTATCACTCCAGCCCTGAAGGCTTTGTTTCTTAAAAAGGTTTAAATGAATGCAATTATTGGTATGATCCTTTTTGGAAAAACTTAATGTTTAATATGTAGAATTACAGATAAAATAGGTTTTGACTTACAAATTCTTCACTTGAGATGGCGAGGTTGTTCAAAGGTTCTAGAGCACAGTCCTGGCATGCGCATGACTCAGGGTTGGGTGCCTGGCACATATAGCCTGCTACCTCCCAGGTGTAACCTATTGGCCTCCCAGCCCCAAATTCTCTTTGATTTACAGGAGGAATTGCCATTCCTTTAAGTGAGCATAATTAAGCTATTGTATATGTTTCAAACTTTATTTCAAATGAACTGTGCAGAGGCACAATTTTTTTTAAAAGAAGAGCCCACTTTTTAGCATATATCAGGTCAAGCAAGGTGTTTTAACTTGGCTTCCTGCTTTCTCTATTTCCTGGTACTATTTCAAGGGCTCAGGAGTTCGTTTTGTTCCTCCTTAGCCATGGGCTCCTTTCTGGTAGCTAATCCAGTATGTCAATGAGAGTCAGACATGAGGTAACCCAATAAAAGGAATCTGTAGAACGATGTTTTCCCACGTGGCTCTGAGAAGATTCCGTTCTGCCAAAAGAAAATCCATCCAGAACACTTAGAGTCTGTGGGATTAATAACTTGAAATCATGTACATTTTTGAACTCATAAATTAGTGCTTCAGAAAGTCTGATCATGCTCCAGGACAAAGTAACTTTTGGTCAACACAACTGGGTCACATGGTGAAGTAGCTCATTCCTTCAAAGGAGAGAGAGAGAGAGAGAGAGAGAGAGAGAGAGAGAGAGAGAGAGAGAGAAATCCCTCAGTCTGATCTGATTCAGTTTCAGATTGAAAATAAGAAAGGTCTTTCCGAGATAGAGATGATAGAGCAGACTTTAGGCTGTTGTTTTAAATGTTTTTAAAATATTTATATCAATACTTATATTGATATTTGTCTAAAGTGACTTGAGTTAAGTAGTTTGAAACCAAGGACAACACAGTTTCCCTAAGGGTAGACCCAGGTCTTTCTACCTAATTAACTGTCACCAACAGTGATTTTCTTAGTTTCTCTTTTCCTATAGCACATATGGTTGCAATCGCTTGTTCCCACCTTGGGGATGGAATGTGGGACTTTGGCCAAGTGCACCAGCTCACAGGGGCAAAAGGTGTGAGACAAGGGGCTTTCTGGTGGAGCATGGTTCTGAGGGGTGTGTGCAGATGCCCTTCCAGAAGGCTGGAGTGTGATTTCCTCCTGCCAGAGCTCGCATGCGGAATGTGGAGGTGCTTGGCTGGGCAGAAGTGAGACAGGCTGGATCTCACTCGTGTGTGTGTGCTTCTGTGTTCTCACAGATGTCCGCCCAGGATACTGTTACGCGGGCCTGACAAACGGGCGCTGTTCTAACCAGCTGCCCCAGTCCATCACCAAAATGCAGTGCTGCTGTGACACCGGTCGATGCTGGTCCCCAGGGGTCACAGTCGCCCCGAGATGTGTCCTATCAGACAAACAGGTAAGGCTGTTTCTAGTTTTCTATAGATAACCCAGCTCTGCCTTCACAGGCCCAAAGCCCCTGTATGTGAGGCAGATCTATAAGCAACCCACTGAACTAAGATTACAGGGACATTTCTCCACATGGTAATAGGGAAGATAGAAATAAGTACTAATACAAATACTGTGTTCAGGTGCTGCTTTCTCCTTACTTTGCTTTTTTTTCACTGACTAGCAATCTCTTCAGGAAGCTCTTATTTCCTCTTATTCTTCTGCATTTGGGCTCCCATGTAGACCTCAGCAGCTCAAAGAATAAAACACAGCTCTTCTAGAACCTATGGGGTGAGTTATTTTGGATACAGATTTCCCTGCTTCCGTAACATGGGGCTCCTCCCTCTTCCCTGGTGCCAAGTCCTATTGACTTTTGTTCTTCTCCATATCTCCTTTATCTGGCATATTCTTCTCATTTCCCTGTAAGGCTCATTTCCTTTCGTTTTAAGCTGTGCGGCAGCTTCTTAACTGGTCTCCATGACACCCACATATATTTCCCAAAGCAAAAAAACTCATTGAAGTTCAGCTAAAAATAATTACGTCCTGGTAAGCTTCATTCTGTGGGCTGTAAGGTATGGGGATTGGGGAATGTGGATGATGCAGTGAGGGACGGGGAGGCCCTGAAATAATGGTGGAGGAACAGGCACTATGGTGGAGGTTCTGCTGTTGGAATGTTATGTGCATGAAATACAGTATTTTAAAATTATTTTTAAATTATAGTATTTTAAAATTACAGTGGTGAAAATAAAATAAGATTTATATAATTGTAATAATAAATATAATCATAATCATGATGATAATGTCTGGGTAAATGTAGAGGAAGGTGTCCAGAAACGTTTCTCAGGATGAAATCAGTCCAACTCCAATAGCCCGAGCCATGCCATGTCTTAAAAATTAAATGTCCCTACTTAGCATAACATTTGGAGTGCACAATCCAACCCTAGCTAGTGTTTTAATTCTTGTTGCTTATAGTAACTTTAGTTTCTAGTTAAGTGATCCAACTTCCTTGAATCCATTATGTGCGTTACTAAAGTCAAATGTTCTTTTTGCTTAAAAGTTCTCCCTAGTTCAGTTTCTTAGTCTTTATTTCCTCCCTTGCCTGTTTTACGCCCTGTTGTATTAGTCCTTACTAAGGACATCTGGCTAATGTGCCAAGAGAATCATGTTTTAAATACCCATTAATGTAGAAATTGCAGAATGGCCATGAAATCCTTCCTGGGGTGAGGCCTTTAACAGAGTGGAAAGAACCAGAGTAGTCTAGGACCCTGAAGCTCTATGGAACAGCAGATTTGGTGCCCTGTGTCACTTGGCAGGGAGCAGCTCACCCAGCTGTATCACTGATAAAAGCCCAGCCCTGAGAGAAGCCCAGGGCAAAGCAGACAGCTGGAGCAAACTAACATGTAGGTAGGTATATTGTTTGTTTCACTACCCCAGTACCAGTACTACAGAGCTCCAGGCTTAAATTATGGAGAATGGTGAGAGAGAAAGAAATATTTTTAGATCGGTTTGCTTTTTCACTTAAAAATGTATGTTGATGTAAAATTGCATTATAGTCATATCAGTTTCAGTTTCATTCTTCTAAGTATTATTAAAAGTTAACATCTATATACACCATGTTAAGTTTTCCAGTAAAAAGTACAATTAAAGCCTTCATAGAATACACTTGATCTTTTCAACCCAATTTTTCCGTTCCCACTCTTCTGCTTTCTCTTTTGGTACCAACTAAGCTTTTTGCTCTTATCAAGAAAAATCAGTATCATCTCTGAATTGAATGGAGATACGGAAGCTGCCTATCAGCTGAACAAATTTATTCCCAGATTGCTGATCCTGAATATAAATGGGCTCAAATAAGAAGCTTTTAAGCTGAAGGAAGTAGGAAGATTAATGGAGCCCAGTCTGATTCACTTTCCAAGAGAGATTAAGATGAATTTAATGGCATAATTAAAGTAATATACTCACCCAATTAACAAAAAATCCTGATAAACCACCCAACTACTTTTCTACAAATCCTAGAAGACTAAGAAAAAAAAAGACAAAATCAATGGTTGGAAGCAGTTAGTTTATAAATACAGTTGCCATTCAACTAAATGCGACATAGCTAATGAATTCCTCCTGCGTGCTAAGCTCAGAATGGGACTTAGTTATAAGATCTTTAAAGAGTGCAGTCTTAGTGGTAAAATTATAGTGGAAAGAGCAGAGCCAGGAAATGATGGCTATGTCATGTACAGGTGGTAATTCTCTGAGAAGAATCAGTTTGCTTTGACAATAGGGATTGTAACATTCTGATTCATGGACACATAAGCACTAAATCCTTTCCAAATGAAGCCAAGGATCATGGAATCTCTGTGGGTTGAAATTCCACGTAAATAATAATTAAAAGGCGGCAATTGAATTATTGAAAAAAATAAGCTTCGCCTGAGTTGAATATATCACATATGACTGAGAATCCATACTAGAGGGTATGGATGCTAGATATATTCATTCACATGTAAATTGCCAAAATGTTTGCAAGAATTTGAAATATGAATATGTTTCAGAAAGACGTTCTTTTATCTTAGAGTTATTGGCTTTTAGTTTATAAGAAAAAGAAAAATGTTATTTTCTTCAAGCTGTGAATAAAGCTAATTTAGAAAGTCTCTATGTTAGAATATCGTTGTAGCAGTGATAATAAAATGGTAAGCCTCTTGAAAGGAGGAAAACGAAACTTTAAAAATGACATTGGTTTACTTATAGAAGGGAACTCTGACAAAACATGACTCTTTGTAGGAAACTTGAATATGAACAGTTAAGTAAATAGTTCTTTGAAAGCCTGGGCAATGTTTAAAACACCTTTTCTGGAAACCCAGAAAAGAAATGTGTCAGAAGTCATCTAAAGATGATTTGTTCTCATAAAGACTTGGCATTGTGAGAAATAGGAGTCACCCTTCATGTGTAATCACAGAGAAATAGTCAATTATGCCAAGAAGTAGGAGTCTGAGGACTTGCACAATAATATCAGCAGGTAAATCTCCTCTTGCCCCAGGGGCTGCCCCTCTTCATCGCTTTGTTGTCTTTTTGTAATAGGTGATCCCCAGGGCTCAGGCATGGACTCCCTTCTCTTTACCTTCTGCACCTTCCTTAGATGAGCTCATCCACACCTATGACTTTAAACATACCTGTTTTGTGATTACTACAAAATTTATGTCTAGCCCTGAACTTCTCTAGGTTGCAAACATCTCTGACACTCCCTACTGGGGTGTTTGAGTTCTCAAAACTCCTATATTCAACAGAAAATTTGACTCTGCTCATTAAACCTGTCCTCACCATAGGTGAAGACATTTCAGTCCCATTTCAGTCAATAGTCCTGACACCTGCCCAAATGCTCAATCAGAAAATGAGAGACCATCATTGTATCTTTGTTCTCCCTGACCGGACATTTACTCATTCCCCCAGAACCACCATCTTTCTCTAGATAGGCTTCAGATTTCTGCACTCTAATTTCATCACTGCTTCCCTTGTCCAGCCATCAGTATCTTGTCCTTGGTCTTCAGCAGTAGCTTGGCTCTCTCCAGTACATTTTCCACGGTTACAACAATAATCTTCTAAATATGTTCATCTGATTATATCAACCCCTTACAGGAGATCTTCAGGGATTTCTCATTGTACCATTTTATAATAAAACCCTGCTGTGCAAGAGCCCTGTGGTCTGTATGTGAAATTGGATGGAGGTGAATTATTATAAAGGCAAACAAAGCCTTCTTAGGTTGGGAAGGGGGCATGTGATACACAGTCTGGGGAGATTTCCTTATGGATTAGGTTTTTTTTTCTGTTTTGTACCAGTAATTGAACCCAAGACTTCACACATACAAAGCAACTGTCCTGCCACTGGGCTACATTCCTAGCCCTTGTTCTAGTTTTGAATGATCAACCGGGTATAGTTAGTTATTACTGTAGACATTTAGAATTGAGTGCAGTCATTTGACTATTTTTTTTCTTCTCTCTAATTGACCTGTGTGGTTTAAGGATTAATTTTATTAAAAAATTTCTTCAAAATGTAAGGGTAAGTTCCATGGACTTACATGTGTTGTGCTGTGTTGTTTTTCCAGAGGAATTCAACAGGCTGTGCTCTGTCCCTCTGGTAATTCCTGAGAGACCAGGATATCCTCCTCCCCCACCTCTTGGCCCCATCCCACCAATTCACCCCCGTTCCTCCTGGCTTTCCTCCTGACCTCAAGTTCCAGTCCCTCGGCCACCAGTGGAATATCTGTATCCGTCTCGGGAACCACCACGTAAGACTTCAAAAGTCATCTATTTCTTTTGCATTCATCATGTTAGCTCTGCTGCTGTTTATGCTGCTTTAGTCACTGTTTATCACTTCCTAGATTAAAAGGTTAGTTTATATAATAAGTTATATATACAGGTTTTTCAGTGGTGCCTATTCATAGGGAAAAATGAGAGGTTTTCTATTCTTGAGAGATGAATGCACCTCCCCCTCCTTTTTTTAAATTACCCTCAGCCAACTTTAGGAGAGTTAAGGGAGAGATTTAAATCAGAATCACAGTTGAATTCATAGAGGAGACATTATAGTTATACTTTGGGTTTTATGTCATGCAAAGCGGTTATGCCATAATTTAAATACCAGTAATTCACTGCTTTGTTATTTCCCCAATTGGAGGTTCAAAAGGGAGGCAGGGAGAGGGGTAGAGAGAAGCAGGAAGAGAGCTGGGCCAAAGTTGAGCTGCAGTGTACCGGGGATGTGTGATCTCCGTGGGCAGGAAGGAAAAGATGCTCTAATGGTGCCAAATGACCTTGGAAAAGTGCTCTTCCTTTATGATTCAGTATCTTATCCATTGATGCCAACTAAAAGTTAAAACATAATCTTAATGAGGTTTACTATTCCTTTTTAGAGGTGCTGCCTGTCAATGTCACGGATTACTGCCAGTTGTTTCGCTATCTCTGTCAAAATGGACGCTGCATCCCAACTCCTGGGAGCTACCGGTGTGAGTGTAACCAAGGATTCCAGCTGGACCTCCGTGGAGAGTGCATTGGTATGTGAAAGATGGTGAGACCAGCTCATGAAACAATCACATTGTTACTACGCTGGCTTTCTCAAACCCAGTGTCTTAAAAGATCTCATCGTGGCTGTGAAGGTTCGAAATCCAGCATCTGCCTTTACTGGACCAAAATCAAGAGTCAGCAGATCTGTGGTCTTTGGGCAGACTTTCTAGGAGAACCCATTTCCTTCTTTGTTTTTTTCAGATTCTAGAGTCTGCATTTCTTATCTAAGGGTTCCTTCCTTTATCTTTAAAGCCTACATCATCAATCCTTTCTTGCTCTCTAGTTCTCTCTCCCAATTTCCTCGTTCACTTTTAAGCACCCAATCCTTGGATTTCATCCACTTGTATGAATCAGGAAATTCTCCTTCAGCTCAAAGTCATTAATTTCACCTGCAGCTTTAATTTCCATTTGTCATGTGGCATCCACAAGTTCTGGGGATTAAGGCACAAATATATTTTGGAGGTAGTGGGATGGAAACATTATTTTCCTTTCTATTATGACTTGAACTTCTGTTATCAGTTGCATTCAAGCTTTTCCTGGTAATCCCAATATGTCATAATGTTAAAAGCCTCACCTTTAAAATAAAAAGTAAACAGCATCCCATAAAGTGGACAATTTTTTACATTTTATTAGTTTAAATGGGTCATTTACCAACTCGGCAGAGCCTGGCAAGCTACCCGTGTCGTATTTGATATGCCAGATGCCAGTAACAATTATAGACCTTATTCCCATGACCTGATGGAATGGTTTGAGGTTCTTTATGTTCCTGGAGCAAGCAGGTTCCCTTGGGCTCTACTTGCATGAGACAGGTCATATGGAGATGTTACTGTTGCCCGCTCGAGCAAATCGAAGATGAACGGGAAGGCAGTGATAACAGTGACAGTGACCAACTCTTTTAAGATAGTAACTAAAACTGGGAGGGAAACTCAATTGTTGACAAGGCATGTAAACTAGTGAAGAAAGGACACGTAACCTGAGAGGAATCAATTTACGAGATGGTCTAAGACTGCCTAGTTACCATGTAAAGGGAAAATCAGTAATGAACAAACTCCTTTTTAACATTCTGTTAAAATTTCTGATGCTATAATTACAAATCAGGTGGGCAGAAATAGATTTTTGCTTTTCATGCTGTGTGATTTCCTGGTGGTAGGGAAACCCCTTGCAGAAGCGCCTGGGGAGAAAGGTCTTTAGTCTTGGTATCAGCTATCACTGAGTGGCCCAGGGCCATCCTGCTCAGGGCTGAAGTGTGTGGAATCAGACCTGCTCTTGCTACAGGAACAGAAGGACTTTGACAAGTGGGTTTTTATCGACAAGCCTTAGTTTCCTCATTGTGGCAAACTGGGCAATATAAGCCAGTTTATCTCAAAGAATAGTTCCAAGGGATTACAAAGCTAGAGAGAATCCTCTGAGATGGGGTGGGAAGAGGGGGTGGAGGCAAATGATGGGAGATGAGAATGATCAGTACAAGGATGACTACTTCTAGCCTTGTTTAAAGGTTTTATTAGAACTCTACAGAAGAAGCTGTATAGTTAGCCTTTTTTAATTGAAAAACAGCTTTTGAGACATCAAGAAGCCACATTGAAAATATTAATTTGAGAATTTAGTCCTATGCTAAGTTCCTCCCTACATGGGGGAGTTACTTTTCTATTTTACTTTCCAATAAACTTTTATACTTTCTAAAAAAAAGTGTTAGTTTGAATCTCTTAGGCACTATTCAAGCGGGAGAAGGTGTTTATTAGCTTGGGGTGTTGAGTTGTGGTGTGTCTGCTATTTTCCTCTGAAAATTAACACAGGATGGTGATACATTGTAGCTGTTCACCCAGTCTTCATGGGATTAGTGATACAGTATATTACAGTGGAAAGAAAGATCCTCTCATTATACTGTCTCTGAAAAGGAAAGTCTTCTAATAGCAAAGGAAACCTGTATAGTGGTCTTAGAGTTATGAATCCTTGTGATCTAGTTTCTTACTAAAATGATCTATTTTGTAGATGTTGATGAATGCGAGAGAAACCCCTGTGCTGGTGGAGACTGTGTCAATACTCCGGGTTCCTACATCTGCCAGTGCCGGAGCGGCTACCAGAGTACCCTCACCCGCACCGAAGTGCCGAGGTAGGGCCAGAGTTTGAAACACAGGGCGTTCTCAGGACATCAAGGGAATTTATTTGAATTTATTGGGGGTTTAAATGACCCTTATAGGAGAGGCAAATACAGTCCTCGTTCTTTTTTGGACTATTTCCAGGTATAGCCTCTCAGGATAGTACCACAATATCTGTTAGTCATCCCAACTATTTTAAAGTTGTTTTTATGAATCTGTGACAAATTTTTTTAATTGTTGTTTCATTACTAATGCCTATTAATTTTTTTTCTGAGAGCTATGGAATGGGATTATCCTTTGTTGACGTGAAACCATGAAATTTTCAAGTGAATTGCATGCAAGGCATTTCTAATTAAACGCTCTTAGGCATAAGGATGTTGGGTTATTTTTTATTTGTGAAGCCCTCAGCAGTATCACCAAAGAGTTGTTGGGAATGTCAAATCTCAGGCTCCATACCTGAGTCACCATTTTAATGGGTTCCCCAGTGATCCATATACACGCAGGATTTTAGAAGCACTGTGCTCTAAGTGTTTTTGCACAAATATTTCCTTTGGGTTAAGGAACTTGCCTTGCATGCATCTGACTCCAGTTTGACTCCTGGTATCATCAGATTCTTAGGGCTACTCATCAGAGCCAGGAGTTTACCTGAGCACTACCAGGTGTGATCCCCAAACAAGATTCTCCTATAGGTTTGTTTGTTATGTAGCTCAATTTGCCATTTGTTGAATAACTTGCAACTCAAAAATGTACTTTTCAACAATGAAACAGATACACTCAAATATATGTCTCTATCACTATAAATTGTCACAGAAGCCAAATAAAGGAGACCAGACTATTAAAATTAAATATTAGGAAAAGTATTATTAGTGTCACTTTAAAAGTTGTCAGTCATTAATAAAACGATTTAATTCACCTCTAGCAGTTTTATTAATAAAAGTAAAAACCTTTTACTTTTATCATAAGGTAGATTTTAAAAATTTGAAATTGATTCTCAGAGATTTCTTGTTATCAGTGTGTTTTTAGTACATTGCTTATAAAAGGCATCTTTGAACAGAAAAGAAAAACTAGAGCAGAAAGTTTTTACCTGCTACTATTTTTATTAATACCTTACAATAGAATTATAGATTTATAAAACTACAAATATGGATGATTTGAATATTTAACTGAATATAGAGCCTTCTTAATATTATAACTATCCTGATAACAATTAGCAGATATAGACACTGTCCTGTCTATCAAATTACAAATTGCAGTAGAGCCAGTCTAGAAGACTAGGTTGTTAAAAATAAGCAAATGAAGACATTATTGAGAGCACTCAGCTGGAGCAAGTGTTGATTCATGTTCTTGTCACCAAGTTGGGGATTTATTGTAGAGGAAGGATTACCTAAAAGTGTAAAAAATATGATAGCATTCTTATGTTTTTTGAGAGTTGTCAGACTGGTGAGAAAGGCTGTGAATATAGCTAAGAAGAACATTGAGGCTCTATATTAAAAAGGGGCAGAAGAGACAAGCAGAAACACAGGCAAGGATTTGGATGATGATCCTTTAATTGATAGTGTTATTCAGCAGAGAGCCCCTGGCATTCTGAAATTAGTGAGAAGAGGCCAAACTCTTTATCCTGTTTATTTTATTTGGGGTCACCGAAGGATTATAGACTCCTCTTATATTAAAAAAAAGTGTGCTCAAGAATATGTGGCTTTTACTACTTTTTGGATCACAAAACAAGCCAGATTTTAGCAAGGATTAAGAAACAGATGAGAAAGAAAAGGATCATAGGTTGTTGGCAAGAAGATCAGACAGAAGAAAGACCCAGACTGCCTCAGCTAGTCTGTGACTTGTAGGGAAAGCGCTGCTGGGTCTGCTCAGAAAGTGCGTCGGAAGGTCACCCTCACTACCCCAGAAACCATTGCAGACACAGGGTGAACAGTCAGAATAGCTTATATCCCTGAAGGCAGTTCTATTTTTTTATTATTGTCACTCAATCCATGTTGAGATACTTGTGCTTGGGCACATGTGGACTTGGCTCGCATCAGCGAGCAAACCACCCCTACCCAGCTCTGCAGGGCCCCTCTCTATCTTCTAAGGAATAAGTCCTGGAGAGTATGGGTTGTATAGCCCAAGCAGTTTTTGTTCCCCCTTCTTGGGTGTTTATCCAGGTCCATAACCTTGAAGCTGAGAGCAGAAGTTCAACCAAAGGATCATGCTATCCATTTTGGATCAAGTACTGTCTTTGACCAGACATCAGACAGAGCTTATTTAAATTCAAGTTATTTTTAGTGACAACAGAAAATCAAACTGTTGTTTTATTTGGCATAAAATGAAACATAGTTTTTAAAAATGGGGGAAGGGAATTCTTCTGCCTCCAAGTTACCAATATTTATTTGGTAGATAGGATACTCATAAAGTTATAAGAGAGACTAAGAATGTGTAAACAATGAAACTGTCCTTGTACTAGAACTGTTATATGGAAGGGAAACCTTTCAGAGACATGGCATGCATTGCTCTCATGGAATCAAAAAAAAATTTTTAATAGGACTTCTATTTTCTTGTGATATAACTATAAGATCTGTCATTTTTGACCATGTATTTAAAGGTATTAGTCAACATTCCTCAGTGATCACAACTTAATAAATTAGCCATAAAATAATGAAGGGAAAACTATTCTTAATAGAATTGAGATTTGGGGCAGTCTTATTAAAAATGAGAGTTACATCAAATACAATTATGTTGGCATTTTTCCACTGACTTATGTCTTTTCAAACTTTAATTAGCAATCTATATAACATGTTATGTGATACCAAGTTGATGTTGAAGAATATTATTTACGAATTACGACAAGACCAAGTTTGGGTGATTAAGGGAAGAGGAAATAAAACCTTTGAAAATGCCCTAAGTAAAAGCCACTTCTTTCATCTTAACTTTGATTTCAGACATTGATGAATGTTTACAGAATGGCCGTATCTGCAACAACGGACGTTGCATCAACACGGATGGCAGTTTCCACTGTGTGTGTAATGCAGGCTTTCACGTTACCTCAGACGGGAAGAACTGTGAAGGTAAGAGCTGCATATTGACAAGTGCAGCCAGCAGATGTACTGTCCTTTTTTCCATGGCACTTTCAATATCAGAAATGTTTGTTACAAAGACCAAACCGCACGTTTAATGAAAGGTCAAAATATTAAACTGTTATTATCCAAAAGGCAGTACAAATTTTCCAAAATATGATTTCTTGGGGGCCTGAGAGTACGTGGGTTGGGTATTTTTCTTGAACAACTCATCTAAAATTGATACCTCAAGCTCCACCAGGAGCTTGAAGTAAGCCCTGAGCACATCTGGGTTTGGTTCAAATACCACAAATAAATAAATGAACAAATAAATACATGAGTAAATAAATACATGAGTAAATAAATACATAAATAAATGAATGAATGAATGAGGAGAACTTGCCCTTTCAGGATTCCTGGTGATGATGACTTTTTGGTAGCACAAATCATTACTTCATAATGTTATATAATCAGCATTTATTTTCATGCATTTAAATAGTGCACATTAATTTCATACATTATTTAATCATTTCTACTTCTTTTAAATGCATGTCTAATAAAATATGACTATTATTGATGAGTTTTCATCTCAGACCCTTAGCAAAAAGTGAAGAATGTTCCTATCATCTTTTCAACATCTTTGGGAAAGGTCCCAAGAATTTACTCATACATTAAAAGAATTTCAAAAAATCGTTCTTTGAAACATTTTTGGCAGAAGATTATCTCAGTGATACAATTAAAAGACAATGCCAGAATTCTTATTTTGGACAGGATCCCATTTTTAAAAAAAAGAAAATTCATAAGTAACTTTAGTCTGGCTGAAGCCTACAAATGAAAACACAGTATGTCTAGGAAAGCAAGTACCTCCATAAAAGAGGTAATATTAAATAAAATACCAGTGAATTTAAAGAAGTACCCATATAATAAAGAAATCTTAAAGATTCATAGACATGGCTTTACTCTTTAACTTAGTCTTACTTCTGATTAAAAAAAAGTTTATGATTTCTCTCTCCTATTTGAAATTACCTCAGGCCATAAGCTGTGCTTTGAGTTACTGGTTTTATTAGAATCCTGAGGTAGTCTAAGTACATTGCAAGTTTTATTCATCCTAGGTTAGTTTTGCTCCGTATTGGCTTTGAGTCACAACTAGCAGTGCTTGGAGGTTGCTCCCAGCAGTCCTGGGGAGTTGTGCTGTGCTGGGGATTAAATTGGGTTCCCTTATGCAAGGGGTATGCTCTAGCCCTCGGGACCACTCCCTAGCCATCCCTTTTAGTTTTTGGTTTATTTTAGTTATCAGTGTGGAACTGTAACATAAGTGTAGCCATTAAACTGTTATGGCACTTTTCAGCTTTGTAACTGCTATTCCTGAAGTGTCCTGGTAGTTTTTATTGAGTCGTATAGATAAGTATTAAATGCATATAACTTATAATGTAAATATAAGTATATTGATGTTGGTGCACACACATATGTTCTATATTTGTATCATTGATACATGTGTGTGCATGTATATATTTCATAAATTTAGTTCTGCAATTTTTATGCACATAGCATAACCTGAGAACTTCAGATGCATATTTCATATGGTTCTTTTTTTCGTAGGCTATAATGTGGATGGAAATTAAGCTTGTATAATGGTAATGAATAAAGGAAGGAATGTGAAGAAACAGGAACATATTTATACAAGTTGGCTTCCTTACAAGTGTTACTCTTCTCCTCATAAGAAAATGTGTCTGTTGTATTTTCAGATATGGATGAATGCGCCATCAGAAACATGTGCCTGAATGGAATGTGTATCAATGAAGATGGCAGCTTTAAATGTATTTGCAAACCTGATTCCAGCTGGCATCAGATGGGCGCTATTGCAAAGGTGTGTGTCTCGACTCTTTGCAATTCTTCATCTAGTTTTCTCTTCTCAACATAGTCTAGAAGTACCATCTCCTTTATTTGTTCTCCTACTGAAAATACCCTTAATTCTGGTTTAGAAAACCTGCCTGAAATTCTGGCGACCCAGAAAGCTATGGTTTATACTTAGAGCTCTTCTTATTTCAGAAAGGGTGTTTTGGGTCTTTTAAAGGAGTTGGCTTGACAGTTAGATGAATGAGAAGCCAAACCAGAAGATGAGAAAGCAAACCAGTAACTGATTTACCAAAACCTTTTAAATAGTCTGAGTTCTGCGTCTTCTTTGCCTTTGGAAAGTGATGGCAGTTAGGTTTCTATATGACTGTTCTTGGCTACCTTTGATATCTTCTCCCTGATAAATATTGTAAACTCTTATTTTTAATCTCTTCATAATCTTCTCTGAATTTCTTAAGAAGAAGAAAATTGTTCATTCATGGACAATTTGTTTGGGCTTGTATCAGGTTACATAAGCAAAAAAGAGAAGTGGAAATTAGCAGAAGAAGTAATCCATGCTTGCTAACTTTTGAAATCATCTCATGGCTTCGGGATTGAGGTGAAAAATTAAGATTTAATGTGTGCTTTGAACATTGATCATCAGAGATAACTTTGTGCTTGGTGTCTCTTGCCTGATGCCATCAGAGAAGAATGACTATTGTGCTTGGGTCCAAGAACTGAGTTGGAAATAGGCTTTTCAAAGAACCTCCTATTCAAGCCAAGTCCAAGAAGTCTGCTAAGATGCTTCATTTAAAGCCTGTGTTCACAGTTTCAGAGTCAGAAATGTAAAAAAAGTCACCAGTGAGGCAGCAGGATAAATTCATCTGGTACCTCATCTCAGAGTGCCTCTGGTGGGCAGATTTGGCAAAGGTGTTAGGACCTTACATTAATTGGGTGCCAGTGTGTACCGCTGGTGGCTCACACTTGGATATGGCTTAATTAACACAAATTGCTGTACTGGTGTCACTGTATTAACTCTTTGCCACAATATACATTTTTTATCTAAACTTAAAATAGTTTCTAGGATGTGGTTGTTTATGTCTATTATCCTCTATTATTGATCCTCTATTATTGATACATAAAATAGCTCTTAATAGTGTTCAAGTATGTTTTCTTTTCTTTTTCTTTTTTTTTGCTTTTTGGGTCACACCTGGCGATGCTCAGGGGCTACTCCTGGCTCTGCACTCAGGAATTACTCCTGGCAGTGCTCGGGGGACCATATGGGATGCTGGGGATCCAACCCGGGTCAGCTGTGTGCAAGGCAAACGCCCTACCTGCTGGACTATTGCTCCGGCCCCTCAAGTATGTTTTCATAGTAAAATAAAAACTGGAAACTTTCAAATTTCAGATAGGAAATTTATTGCTATACTTTTGAGCCCTGTTCTGGGAAGATGTACAGTCTACAATGTAAGGCTGCATGCAACCCAGTGCCAAATTGTATAGTTTATGTAATGTATGAGTAAAAATTAAAGAAGAGGGAATTTTTGTTTGAGGCTGGAGTGATAGCACAGAGGGTAGGGTGTTTGCCTTTCATGCGGCTGACCTGGGTTCGATCCCCTGCATCCCATATGGTCCCCCAGCACTGCCAGGAGTAATTTCGAGTGCAGAGCCAGGAGTAACCTCTGAGTGTCGCTGGATGTGGCCCAAAAAGCAAAATAAATAAATGGATGGATGAATGGATGGATGGATGGATGGATGGATGGATGGGTGGGTGGGTGGGTGGGTGGATGATGGATGGATGGATGGATGGATAAATAAATAAATAGGTAAATAAATAATATATAAATGAATGAATGAATGAATGAATGAATGAATGAATGGGATTTCGGTTGGGATATTTGGAATTAGCCTTCCAAAAAAAAAGAGCAGAAGGAAATATGAAAGCCCTTTTTGTGAATCAGCTTTCATCAAGAGTACATTCTTTTATGCTTAGCCACAGAGCATGCTAAGATTCACTTTCAGAGAACAGGGGCTCTGGTGGTCCACACTGCAGCATCCCACATGAAGCGTGACCAGTAGGTAATGCTGAGATAACACTTTCTGAAAACATTATGACCTCATGGATCAAGCTAGGTTTTGTAACCACTTGCAATAATGAGCTAATATCCTATGAAAGAAAGGATCATTCCATTCATCTGAAAGAATGTGATGATTTGCAAGGTTAGCTCTGTTTAACATTTTTGCTTAAGCGTCAGAGCTAGATAGAAAAAAGAGAGAGACAGAATGTTTCATATTTTTGTCTTCTCTGTGCATATATAGAACATGGAACAAATATACTGTAATGAGAGTAAGGGAGGGAAAAAAAGAAAGAAAATACCTTGTGCATTAAATTCTTCTTTTTCATGATTTTTTATATCATGGAAGAAGGTTTTCTTAGTGTTGAGCACTTAATTTTGAGTCCACCAAGCTGAGATGTTCAAAACTGGATAGGCAATGATAACAGCTTCTATAGTTAGAAAATAGAACGAAGATCTTGGCCTCCCTGTTGATTTTCTGAAAAAATGAATCTTCTCACTTTGAGCAGTGCCTTCTGGTTCTACATTATATATCTGTTCCCGTTAAAATATTTTACATTAATTTTTAGACCAGTTACTGCTATTTCACTGTAGATCTCAACATGCATAAAAGGTGATCCAAACAGCTAGACCTGTTTGATATATATATTTAGATAATAATGCTGTTTTAAAAGTACAAAATGTACCTGAGGGGCCGGAGCGATAGCCCAGCGGGTAGGGCATTTGCCTTGCATGTGGCCTGCCTGTGCTGGCCCGGGTTTGATCCCTGGCATCCCATATGGTCCCCGAGCACCGCCAGGAGTAATTCCTGAGTGCAGAGCCAGTAGTAACCCCTGAGCATCGCCGGGTGTGACCCAAAAAAGTAAAAAAAAATGTACCTGAGACTGGACTCTGGCTGTATTTTGGGTCATACAACATGAGATCTGGAGAAAGCAGAAGTGTTTCAGTTTCAGTTTGCCTTCTCAAGATCATAGTAAAGGAAATCCTTACAAATGCTACTTGCATATTATTAAAGAAGTTGTTACAAACTAGATAACTTATAATGGTACTTGCTTTTCAAAACCCAATTTGGATCCCATCTTGATTTTCCTATTAAGAAAGGCAAGAATCTCTATTGTTATTAGCATGTGTTGATAAAGTCTCTTATCATCACTTGTATCACTTGTCTTCCTGTTGTTCATCGATTTGCTCGAAAGGTGCCAGTAACATCTCCGTTTGTCCCTGTCTTGTGCTAGTATAGACCAAGGGCTTTTGCTCACTCCAGAACATGAAGAGCTTCAAACCATTTGTTCAGGTCATGGGAATGAGATCTATTACTATTACCGTTTTTGGCATATCAAGTACAACATGGGTAGCTTGCCTGGCTCTGCCATGCAGGTGCTCTTAGTTTTTGCATTTACTAATGTACTGCATGGCCACTTTGCAACGGGGAGAGCCCATCTTTTATCACTTTTCCCTAAAGTCCTTTATCATATTTCCCCTAAATATACATATATAATATTATGAAATAATTGTAAAACTTAAGATTTCTCATAACTAGATTCCAGTGCTGTTGTTGGTCATCAAAATGATCTATATTCATTTTCTGTTCCTCTTCTATTGTGTTGCATGGAGGCATTTAATTGTATGTTAATTATCCCAGAGAGCTAAGGCCTGGCTGAGGCAAGGCAGACAGCAGCCTGCGGACAGGTTGCCAAAAGAAAAAGCCTGGGCCAGATAAAATATGCAGCTCTTTATCCAACTAGCTCTCTGCAGTTTGAAAGAACTGCCCTGTGAAACATTCTGTGAGGCCCTTTTGTCTTCTAGGTTTCACATTCTTCCTTTCTCTGCTTCTGTTTCTGTATTTGTCATTCTTATTTTGAATTTAAAAATTCCTTAGGAGAATATTATTGACTTAGTTTTCTAGGAAAAGAAACTCAGGCAGCCTATGATTCTCAGTGTTTGTTATAGTCTCTAAAAGGACATGAAAGTGAGCTGCATCGGGTGCCATCTCTATGTCATGATAGAATGGTAAACATGTTAGGAACTTAGATAAAAGTCACTTCACATTTAATAGTGTTTCTCCCTCCCCTTTCAGATATCAATGAGTGTGAAACACCTGGGATTTGCATGAACGGGCGTTGTGTCAACACCGAAGGCTCTTATAGATGCGAGTGCTTCCCGGACTGGCCGTGGGCCTGGATGGACGTGTGTGTGTTGGTAAGATCATGACTAGATAGATACTCACATCTGATGATCAATGGAAGAACAAAAAGCATGGACACCTTATAGGGGGCAGCTTAATGTTAATATTTGCCGGCCACCAAACTAACAGCATCCTTTCTCTTCTTATAGAGAGGGGATACTAATTTAAACTATGGAATGACAGACTGAGATCCATGAAAAATAATTTAAACTCCATATTTCTCCTTCCACATTTTCTTTCCTAATGTAGCTGACCTCAGTTTTTCTCCAACTCTCCTTTTGTTGATAATGGCCTTTGAAATTAACCTGTACATGCTCATTGCCTCATAGTGAACATTTTCAAAGAGAATGAAACATTAAATGAGAAGTAACGGAGGATATGGTAATTAGGAAACTCATAGATTAGTTTTAAAGTGTTTTCATGGAAAGTTGAGATTTTGTTTAATGATGCAAATTTTATCCTAATTATTTTTAAGAAAGGTAATTAGTAACTGCCCTGAATTGGGAAGTAGAGTAGACTTGGAAGTCTCCTCTCTGGTAGAGAAAACACTGCTAGGCTAACTCACACTTATTGGTTTATATAATGAACCTCTTATAGATTAAACTTTCTCTTTCTTGAAAGCACATCTACTTCAGGCATTTAATAATTGCATGTTTATTTTGAGGTTGGCCACATTTCTAATAAAGATCTTATTTATCAAGGTGTGAGAGTCAACAGTCATCCATCATTTGGTCAACATTTATTAAGTGCCTGCTCTATATAAGCCTGGGATAGACAACACTGAATAGGTTATAACCCCGCACTTAACAAATTGCACAGTTGACCGTTGTAGCTCCTAGAAAATTGAGAGACTGGCTATTGGTTTCAGTGCTTGGAAACAGAATATGGTCGGCCATATTTTATTTTGTTTTCTATTGATCCCTAATACTAGAGGGATCAATTTTTCCACAGATTAGAACAGGGATTGGGATGTATAAAGCGAACTTTAGCTATAACGTGGGATTTTCTCCTCTGTTTGAAGTGATAGTGTGATAGACAGAGGTTTCTTCCTCTTTAGACACACACATGCGGAGTACATGCTATGGTGGATACAAGAGAGGCCAGTGTGTGAAGCCTTTGTTTGGTGCTGTTACTAAATCTGAATGCTGCTGTGCCAGCACTGAGTATGCTTTGGGAGCCTTGCCAGCCGTGTCCTGCACAGAATTCAGGTAGGTGTTGTATGGGAAAGGGCTCATACGGTCAGTCTTCTGCTGCCATCTGTGGTCTCTCTGTTTAAGAAGTCACAGGGAAAGATGACATATGCTCTCTAGGTACATCACGTGCTCTCTAGGTACATCACGTGCTACCCTGGATCTAAAGCAGTGTCTGGTTCCAATTCACCCACCCTATCCAATGATTGTTTGGAAGCAACAGCAAATTTGTACCTTCTATCTGAGCTCTTTTGCCTCTATCTTGTTCCTATTCTTGGAATATTTGTGACTTGCAATTGTTTTCTTAATGTTTTGCAATGTTTACATTTTGCAGAATTTATTAAAGGACACATTTTACATAGTGTAAAAGTAAACGCTGTCAGAATGCCTAAATATTTGCAAGTTTTTTTCAAAGGGATTCTGTGTTTTTTATTCACATCCCTCATGTTGATTTAGGTGTGCTTTTCCTAAATGATTTTATTTAACCCTAGGGAAAAGTATTTTTCTCAATTTGAAGTGACATGGCATAGTGAAAAGAAAACTGAGTCATGAGTCAGGTTATTGCTCTCCGGCAAAGGCAGACAAATTGCTTAATTGGAGGATTTAGTTCTTGGGAGATTTTGTTTATGTAGGAATTTTTCTCACCTACTTTCAAAAAGATTTGAGATGGTTAACTTTAGTGAACGTTACTTATGTGAATTACAAAATGGAATGATAGGGAAAAGGGATCCTTAGTTTTCCCTTTTACAAAGTGAGTTGAGTTAGGTAATGCAGAAAGTTTTCTATAGTTGTAAATTATTTCTATTTATAAGGCAAGAATAATTTATTAAAATTAAAGAAATAGACTGTCAACATCTGAACATAATTTTAAAGCAACTTGGCAGTTGACTAATAGTGTCCTAAAATAGCATTCGACTTCATATTGAAAATATGTAGCTCTTATTAGTTATTTATACATCTAAAATTAATATAGTTCTTTTTAGACCCAAATATAATTAATTAAAGATTAACTCACAAATTTTAAACATCTGTTATTTTGAAAATGATAGCATTTGAAATTATAGAGTTAGAAATTAAAATATATTATGAGGAATTAGAGAAAGTTAAATGAAAGACTTTAAGAGAAAGGGGATACAAATTAAAGAGAGAAAGCTTTATTTGAGCTAATTATACCTTAGTAAGTAATATACAAATGGTCATCTTATATATGATTACCAATCTGCTAAATACATGTTTGCATTACTTGAATTACATAATAACACAAATACAATTTTACCTGACAAATTTACTGCCCTGTAACTCTATAATTCGTTATGATTACGCTCATCTTTTTGTATGTTAATTTAAGTTTTCCAAGTTCCTTTCTAAAAAGTACTTGAACCTTCTTACAAAGTACTCAGATTTACAAGACGGATGAGTATCATGAGAACCAGTGCAGAAGAGTGTATGTAATTTGTTTATATATTGAATGAGAGGAAGAGCCAAAACTTAAAATTCAAGACTCTTGGGGCAAATCATTCTTAGCTTTTGCATGTACCTCTGGACCAAGTACATCTCTAAAGAATACTTAAAATACACATAAAAAGGAAGTAAGTTTCTAAAAAGATGATCAAGAGAGACCCATTTCTTTAAGCTGTTAAAGAGTTACAGTCAAAGTCTGCTGCTTGCTTCTGCTTTGTATTGGAGTGGGTTTACACCGATGTCCACAGGTAGAAGTAGTTTTATTCAGCTTAGTTTTAACACTTCTCCTCTGGTGAGATCTCCAGTCTAGGAATTGTGGAGTCCCTATATTTCAAGAGAGGGGGACTTTTTTAAGGCACTGAAAATGCCTTAATGGGCAGGAGCGATAGTCCAGAGGGTAAGGCATTTGCCTTGCATGCGGCCAACCGAGGTTCGATCTCTGGCATCCCATATGGTCCCCCATGCAGTGTCAGGAGTGATTCCTGTGTGCAGAGCCAGGAGTAACCCTTGTGCATCACTGGGTGTGACCCAAAAAAGCAAAAAAAAAGAAAGAAAGAAAGAAAGAAAGAAATGCCCTAAAAAGAATATCCTTAGTTGATTGAATGAGAAATCCCAACCAGGCAGCCTTTAACATTCATCTTTATACACTATCAGTCAAGCAAAATCTAGATGAAAGTCTTTCTCACAGACTGCTGAATACTTCTTGCTTACAGAAAATCCGTCAGTTAAGCCTATCACTTGTCTTGTCTTCCCTTTGTTCATCAATTTACTTGAGCAGGCGCCAGTAACGTCTCCATTCATTGGGAATGAGGTCCATTACTGGTTTTGGTATATCGAATACACCATGGGTAGCTTGCCAGGCTCTGCCATGGCTCTGGGTTCATCCCAGGGGGCCAGTCTTTTTCTATGTCAGACCATCAACCATCCAGGGCCCACAGGGCAGAGACCTGGGTGTAAACAAGCCTGTTTCCTGTCTGCCACCTGCCAACACAGCCAACGCAACCGGGCACTGCAGTCACACCTGCAACAGTTAAGCCTACGAGTGTATAATTCTTAGGGATTTTCTCAACTGCCCCTATTCCCAAGTCTCTACAGCACAGTAAAATCCCACCTGCATTTAGGCCAAAAATCAGCTAATTTAGCACTAACTGTAAAAGTGCTTTTTTAGAAAATTGGCATGATTTTGTTTTTCCCTTTTTATTGCTTCTAGTGTGTTGTGAGTGTTTTAATTCACTGCTGACTAGATAATAGGAGGATGCTCTTCTTTTGGTTCCCTGTCCCTGGCTTTTGCCCATACAATGGCAGATGCTTCCCTGTCCCCCACCTGACCCCTTTTAGGGTGATTTTAAAACCAAGGAATTTCATCACTTTTCTCAAATTTACATTTGTCAGAAGGCACAGGCTCTGAATTCTTAAAGCTTAATTTTTTTGTCTGCATAACTCATTTATATTCACTGTCATCAGGAATGCGGGCTTCTGGCATCAGAAGCATAAGAATTCTGGTTCGGCAGTACCATGCAGTTGCCTTCTGCACAAAGTTCCTTACCATCCAATTTTCTTGCCATTTCCCACAAATAATTTGCATTTGATCCTGAGACCTTGTGGTTACCAGAAACCACTGGCAACCAAGGGGATACTTTAGTTTCTTTTTCTTGGACAAAGTATGGTTGCAGTTAGTTCTACATTTTCATTATACGCTCTACGTTCATCTAAATACTGATGGAATTGCTTGTAAAACATTGTATTCATTTTAAGAACTAGAAATCTGATTCCATGGCAAATTTGGGAAAATGTTCTATCTACAGCAATTTCTTCAATAAGATCTCACAGTTTTGACATTATGTAATACTTTCCCTGTGAATGTATCATATTGGATAAATCAAGTGTCCCGATAAGTATTTACTTGAAAAATTCCCTTCATTGCAAATGTAGGTACCTTCTTGTTTTTGTGAGTGGGGCCTAGGAGATTCTAGGAGAGAAAGGAGAAAATGTTAAGAACTTGATTGTCCTGAAAAAGCAAAATTTCACTGAAGAAGCAAAATTGTTCCCAAGGTGATGGGAGAAAGTTTTATTAACAGTTAAGAAACCACATTTTAACAGGCACATTTCACTGTAAGTGTAAAGTGTTCCCTGGTGAACAAAATCAAGTTATAGGAAAAACACCTTTTCCGAAAGTGCTTTGCACAAGGAATTGCTGTAAGATGCCTTTATTCTTAACAATCGTTTCCCTCAGCACAGTCTTTAAAATGGAGTCTGGTATAAGGGGGACCCCTGCACCCATGGAGAAGCCTCCTTTTCCGTTACTACTTTATTTCAGTTCCACTCACTTTGGAGGAAATGATGTGTGCAAGGTCAGGGCCAGGATGGATCTGTTCTGCAAACAAGGGAATCATTTACTATCTGTTAATTTATTGCAGCGGAATATCAGGCACTCTGCAGCAGTGGGCCAGGAATGACGTCAGCAGGCAGTGGTAAGTATTTGCTTTGAAATTTACTACCTTAACTTTGTGCAGAGATGCAGGAGATGTCCCTATAGGTTTCCAATTGGGACCGAAACAGTAGTTTGGTCTGACACCTTTTCCAGTATGCCTGGGTCACTGAGAAACCCCAGTGGCAGATCAGCTGTGCTAATGGGTCCTGTGATAGTAGAGTAGGAATGAGGAGGCCTGGATGTTGGGGGATTAGAGCTCCCTTAGTGTGATTGATGGATGCTGTGATGAGATATGACTGGGGTCATGGGAACAGAAAGTCTGGCCCTCCTTCCTCTTTTCCACTGCCATTCATTCAGAGTTATGGGCTCAATTGAACTATCATCCTTCATATTTTGAGTAATTTTTAACGGTGAAGTCCTTATCACTAATAGATGACAGTAGGCCACTGTCTTATATTTTTGTGCCCAAGGGGAATGGAAATTAACTGAGCAGAGTGACAATGAAATAGTCACATGTAGGAATTATTTCTATAAAAATGATGGTTCTTTAAAAGAAATTAAATTGGAACACATGAGAAATCAGTGACAAGAAAGAGGAAAGGATTCTTTTATGATTAATATGAAACTAAATTATTAGATTCAGGATAATTCTGAGAAAATTCCAACTGACTGAATTGTCAGTTGCTTAACTTGATAGACTTCATTATATGTGTCCAAAGATGGGAAAGGGATTGATGGAAGAGGAGGGATAAGTAAGGAAATCTACAGTGAATAAAGAGTCAGCGAGGAGTAAGTTGTGATAGAGATTTGAAGAAGAGAAAAATGTTGAGCGTGGTCTGTCAGGCCCATAATTAGAGAGTGCCCATGCACTGCTTATTTTCCAACACTATCTCTGATGCTTGGGGCTCTCAGTGAGAGCACAGAAGTGGGGGGACCTGTCTCCTTGGGCAGAGTAGCAGAAGATTTTTCCAGAGATGGTGGTATTGGGCAGGTTTCATAGTGATGAGCAGCTTTGCTCCAGATATTCCTGACCCAAAGAACCAGAGTATTTCTGCGGTAGTGTGAGAAGTTTGCAATCAATAACCACAGTTTATGAAAACTTAATCTTGAATATATTCTTGAGCTTACAGAAGTTTGGACCATAAGAATGACCCAGTTGCATTGTTGTCAGCTTGCTGAGCCTGGTGGCAGTATGGAAGATGAACTGAAGTAGAGCAGGCTACTGGCAGGGAGAATCATTTGTAAGCCCTTGGGCTCTGCTGTTGATTCCTTTTTCGCCTTAGTATTAAGACCCAGACAAAAGCCAGTAGGTCTCCTTTAGCTTGATTAAGAATTTTTAATTGTATATCTTTGTAATTGTAAAAATAAAAAATTTAAAAAAAAAACTTCTCTTTTGACTGTTGGCTGTGGTGCTGGGAGCTCGTAGCCACGCCTACCAACATGGAGGTTGAGGAATGGGTGGAGGAGCCCAAATCCCGCCTCCAAGTTTGGCCAGGGTGGGCCCCTGCATGCATGAGTGAGCCCTAGGAGCTCATGTGGAGCAGCCCATGGAGTTCCAGAGGACAGTAAAAGACTCAGCCTGCCCCTGCCATGTCCTACATAGCTCCTAGGTCTCACTCACGTATGCAGGAGGCCACACTGGCCGGACTTGGAGCAGGAGTTTGGGCTCCTTCACCCATTCACCCATAGGCATGGCTACGAGTCCCGAGCCACCACAGCCAACAGCCAGAAGAGAGACACTCCAGACCCACAGCTATGTGGCGTGTGGCGCAAAATGGCCCAGCGACAATCTTAGACAATAATGTAAGTTAGGATTGTCTTCTTCCCAGGATCTTTCACATTTATACACTGTAATGATCATTCTAGTTGCAACAAACTGGAGAGGTTATGGGGAATGGGGAATTATGTCACTCTAGAACCCACTATTGAATATGCACATAGAGACATCATAAACCGTTAATATCTGTAGGGCAAGCCACAAAGTGTAAGAGAAGAGAGAGAAATACAGGGACAGAGACAGAGCAATAGAAAGAGAAAGAAAATGTGCCTGCAATAGGGGTAGGCTGGGGTTGGGTGGGGGGAGTGTTTGGGATGTGGGTGGTGGGAGTGGGGCACTGGTGGAGGGATTGGTGCTGGAACACTGTATGACAGAGACCCAATTATGAACATCCTTGTAATTGTATATCTCACACGGTATAATAAAAATTAAAAAAAAGAATTGATAACCTCTTAATTATAGATTAAATACAAACTTTCTCTCAAGGACTGAAAGAAAGAAAATTTGATATAGAATATCTTGTCGGGAGCGGGAACAACTTTCTACCAAATTCATTGTAGTTTTTTTTTTTCTGGCAATGCCTTTTGGAATTTAGTTTTGATTATGATTGATTTTGAGCTGTTTTTGTGATGCAGATATAAATGAGTGTGCATTAGATCCTGATATTTGCCCAAATGGAATTTGTGAAAATCTCCGTGGGACCTATAAATGTATATGCAATTCAGGATATGAGGTGGATTCAACTGGAAAAACTGCGTTGGTAAGAAGCTTCACCTATTTTCAAAATTCTCTCATCTTTTGAGTGTAGGCTTTTAGGGAACTCCCTAAGTTTTATTCCTGGCCAAAGCCTTGCTTTCCCTTCTTGTGATCAACACTGACATTATGATGGAAATTCTCCCTCTTCACAGCCTTTACGTAGTATCTAGTTGACATTTTAGTACACGTGATTCTTTAAAATTTCACATTCTTTAAAATGTGCTATCATTCCAGGGAGCTGGAATGATAGCACACGCCAATCAGAGTTTGATTCCTGGCACCCAATATGGTTTTCTGAACCCTATGGTTTAGAGCATAGAGCCAGGATTAAGCCCTGGTTTTTCTTTTCAGTCACTACTGCTGTGTCCCACATACAAAAAATAAATAAATAAAATTATACTTAAATGAATTTAATTCACAATTTTATATTTCTATATAAGCCTCTCTTATTGGCAGGCCTGAAAATTTATTATTGTTTGGGTATTTCAGAAATACAGAGATATTTCCATTTTGTCCAAAAGTGACTCTTTGGGAAACAGAGGCAGTAGGAATTCTTCCATCAGTGCTTTAGAATACAATCCAAAATTGAACTGACTCTCATCAAGGCCAGAGTATGTCATATTTAAAATGTTTTCAGAACAACAAATTTAGGGATCAGAGATCCACTCAAACCAGTTCCAACATCTGTCAGTGCATAAGGCTTACTCATGGCTCTGCACTCAGGGATCACTCATGGCAGGGTTCAGGAGACCACATTGTGTACTAGGAATGGAACCAGGTTGGCCACATGCAAGGCCGATTCCCACTACCCTGTTTCTGTGGCCCCAAGAGACTATCTACTTTTTAACTTTCAATCAGTGTTCTTCAATCTTCTCACACATGCAGTCCAGGACCTGTCCTGCACATTAATCCACAGACTAGCAGTTAGAACAAAGTTGTTAGATCAGTGGTTTCTGGCCTTTCTACAAAGGTCACTGATATTTTTTGTGGACTGGTGACTGAAAACCACTGATCTTAACCACTGATTCCTTAGCTTAAGGTTTCAGGTTGGATGATTTCCCTCTGAAATCATCCAACTTTAAGATTTGATGATGTCAGAATAAAACTGACCCCTTTGGGATCCATTAGCATTTCTTCTCTAATTGTGATAGAATTCTTCTCAGGCAATAACATGACATTATAATTTCCCATACTTTAAATATTTCATGACTAGGTTGCTAGTGGAAATACTTAGTGCTGTGCAACAAACTCTCCATTGTGGAATCTGTGCATCCTTTATGTTAGAGATTCTAATATGTTAGAGAATGAACTAATCCAAATGTTAAAAAAAATTCTTTGTGGGGCTGGAGCAATAGTCCAGCAGGTAGGGCATTTGCCTTGCACGCGCCAACCCAGGTTTGATCCCCGACATCCCATATGGTCTCCGGAGCACCACCAGGAGTAATTCCTGAGTGCAGAACCAGGAGTAACCCCTGAGTATTGCCGGGTGTGACCCAAAAAAGCAAAAAAAAAAATTCTTTGTGCTTTATAGAAATTATGTTATAAGACATTTGATATAATTTAACCCAAGTGGATTTAAAAAACCATAACTTCTGCACCCCCTCAATAATCTAAGTAATACAAACTTAAAAGCTTTTCATCCAATGGGTCTATAGTTCAACTGAAAGCAAGGACTTTTATCAGTTCTCAGAGACTTAAGTGTAATTTTTCTTGATAGTTCTGTACCCTGAATATTGTTTTATACTTTGTAATAAATGTTACTGAGTTCCTTTCAAATTATTCAAGAAATGAACAGTCAGGAACCAATACATATGACAATTACTCATGTGTTCTTAACATTTTGTTACCTGAATCAATAGGCTTAGCCCTTTTAATTTTGGCACAGTGAAACAAAGACATGAAGATTAATTATTTTTCAAAAAAAGTTTGGTTTTCTTTCTAATAGAGAAAACCTGAAATAAATTGAAAAGTGTCTATTCACTTTAGATTTTGTAGGTACTTACTATAGAAAATTAGGTCAGTGGGCCAGAAACATACAACAGGAGGCTTGCCTTGCATGCAGCTGACTCATGTTCAGTCTCCCTGTGTGGTCATCCAGGCACTACCAGCAGTAATCCCTGAATTAAATCCAGGAGTAAGCTCTAAGCAAGCTGGTTATGACCCCGAACCTTCTCCCCCACCACACACACAAAAGAGAATTAGGTCAAGACCCCATTTTCCTTAAATTAAATAATCTGGGCAAAAATCAGTGGTACAGAATTTTTTTTCTTTTTCACTTGAGTTAGTTCATTACACCTTTTAAAACATAACCTAAGACATCAAAGAATTTGCCTGAAAGATAACAACTCTCTTTTAATAGCTAATTTTCACTTGTTTCCCTAGATATTAATGAATGTGCATTGAACAGCCTACTTTGTGACAATGGACAGTGTAGAAACACTCCTGGAAGTTTTGTCTGTACCTGTCCCAAAGGATTTATATACAAACCTGAACTAAAAACCTGTGAAGGTAAGCTACCTTTTAATTCTCATTCCAAGTACTATACTGTCTTTGGGAATGCAGTTGTAGTCCATAAAAAAATTAATTAAATTCTATTTTAGGCAATTAGAGTGCTCTGGTTCCAAAGGACACTTGTATGCACATTTTAAGCCATTGACAATACTTGTAATAGTTATTATTGCCATTATTTTGTGTTTAAATATCCTTTGAAACATTCATTTTTCATTTTCTTCAATGGCCATTTTGCATGGGGTAATTTGAGTTGGTAATTCAGAAATTACACATTTGCTCCAACGTTTTTAAATAAAGAGATTCTGTCATATGTCCCATGTACATGAATTCTATTAGTGGCATGCCATGTAGAAAAAAAATCTATTTAGACATGCTTTGTTGCTAAATGAAGACTGTGAGGTAGCAACTAAGGACGTTTAAGTACTCATTCACATCCAATACTAGTTTCTAATAATAATGTCTCCCTATTTCTGTTATAGACATTGATGAATGTGAATCAAATCCTTGCATTAATGGTGTCTGCAAGAACAGCCCAGGCTCTTTCATTTGTGAATGTTCTTCTGAAAGTACTCTGGATGCAACGAAAACCATCTGCATAGGTATTTTTCTTTCTGAGAATGATCTCCTTTGTTTTCTAGTGGTGCTGTACTTAATGTCTATCTTTACTACCAACGAGTTCAAGTTTTAATGAGCAAACTAGTCTTTATTACGTGTTTTATGGTGCTATTTTTGCTATATTTCCAATGTATTTGTTTGAATATTTTATGTAGATTTTAATCAAGCACATATTGTTACTCTCCTACCTCCGCTGCAGAAACCATCAAGGGTACTTGCTGGCAGACAGTCATTGATGGACGGTGTGAAATCAACATCAATGGTGCCACCTTGAAGTCCGAGTGCTGTTCTTCTCTTGGTGCTGCCTGGGGAGCCGTGTACCCTCTGCCAACTTGGTAAGAGTCCTATGCCTATTCCACTTATCACTTTTCTTAGAAAAAGGCAATCCAGTACACTGGTCATTTAGGTTCACAGGAGAGATTTAGAAGATGCTATTTGATGGCCTTAGAGCAACAGATTGTTGGCAGGCAAATATCAAGGGCAATGGTTTTTATGTGATCTGGTTAATTTATTGTTTGTTATCACCACATTGTAATGTCCTTAGCTAGTTTTGCTTTCGTGGCTCAGCAATTCACTTGGATTCTCAGTAAGCTCATTATTAGGAGGCCTGAGTATTTTATGGCCACAAATTTTCTTCCAATAAACTGATATGATTTCATGACTAAAGCTCTAAGTTTGTTGCAATGCTGTGTTATGAGAGACCTGCTGATGGTTTTGTTGATTCCCTTTTTGAATAGATAAATGTATGAAAATTTAGGGTGTCAGTGCCACAAAGCATAACATCTTCAAGTTTTAGAGTTTGTTTTTTCATTTTCATGTTGCAGTAATCCTATAGTGTGATTCTTAATATTGAGTTAATAGCAGTAAAGAAATCTACTTAATTTCTTTTATAGTTATCACTTAACATGATCTTTAGGGTACTTTTGAGTATTTTAGAAAATCTCAGAGAAACTGAACCTTATCAAGGAGTTGTTTTATTTGTCTTGATGTAGTCTAAGAAACACTTTGTAATTTGAAACTTCTTCATGGCAACAAGTCTAATTCACATTCTAGCACCTCTTTTTTTGTTTCTTATGCTATGTATGCCATAACTTACAAAGTCTGAATATTATCATCTCAAATTCACTTTTTTTTTGTTTCACAGATCCCATATGTGGTAAAGGCTATTCAAGGATTAAAGGAACACAATGTGAAGGTATTCTAATTACTTATAAACCATAGCTTTCTGTATGTCTGAAGAATGCTTGTGTTAGATTGAATAAGGTTGTCATGTAACTTCACAGTGAGACATATGTAGCAGAGAAAAAGAAGGGATGAGAACTGCAGTATACAGTGGATGTTAATTTCATACATTCATCTGTGCTATTGTCAATGTCAAAACACTATGACCAAAAGGCAGGCTGTGGTGGCTAAACACACCACCATGATTGTGGTGTGTCTCCTAAATAGAGACACAGTGTGTATTTCTTAGCTAACATTCCCACAATCATGTCCCATGATTAGACAGACCATGATTGAGAGATCGTGGTTGACAGTACTTTCAGACTGTTACCTATAGAAAGCAGAACAGGAAGTCTTCGATGAGGCTATAAAATGTGCATTTTTCTTAGCTTGTCAAAATTTTTTGATTGTGTGTTTGTTTCATAGCCATAGCTGATACAGAAAGACATGTTCTATTGCCTCACTTTTGGAAGTCTTTATGGATTCTCTCCAGTTTGCTGGATTCTTTCTTTCTCAGAGAGTCCTGGATAGACAGAGGTCAGGGTGACTAACACAACCTGACATGACACAGCAGCTGAAAAATTTTAAAAACAGCAATTAGTCCCATATGTGGGATAAAATGAAGTTTTTTTTTCCTGCTAAAATAAAGAGGAACACTACAACCCCCACCCAAGGTTTTTCTTTCCAAATGATGACTGAATCCCTTGGCCTTTCTCTGCTTCAGACCCACTGTTAATAACTTATCTGACCTCAGAAACACGTAAGTCGCCAGAACAAAAAAAAAAAAACCCAAAAGGTAAATTTCCCCTTCCCCATTTATCTCTCTTTAAAGGAAGGATTTAGAATTCTTTTTCCATCATCCCTGACTAGAAATGTTATTTCTCCTAAATAGAGACACAGTGTGTGTTTCTTAGCTAACATTCCCACCACCACCCTTCTTTTGGCATTGACAAGTAAGTGCATTTCTTTGGATTAGCTTGATGGTGAATATTTTTCTAAATTAAGCACAGAGAACATACTGCTCTCCATTTAGCAAATTGGGGAGAACTGGAACATGTAAGAGAGATTTTGGTGAATGATGAATGAATGAACGTGAACTTCAACTTTCCCCAATTTAAGCTGGCCACTGAATCTGAGTCCCTTGCTCATTATAACTCTAAACACTTTCTGAAGGTGTCTCTTCTCAAAAGAGATTTGTTGGGCTGGGCTTGTATATTTCTAAGTAAGACTTTTTTTTCCCAGCTCACCTTTGAGCCTTTCAACTTTTCTAGATTGAATGACAAGATCCCTGTTTCTCCATTGGCTTCCAGACATCTGCACTCATAAAGCTAATTATATCATTCTGGAAGTTTGCCCAAGATGTCCCCTAGTACTTTGTACAGACACCTGTCACTGAAATTCAAAAATTACTCCCTGAGACAGAAGGAAACGCTATTGCATTCATTAATAAGTGGACTTGGTTCAGTTGTTATTCAGTCATCCCAGAATTTCTCTAATGAGCTATTTGGAAGCAAACTGGCTCTTTGAACTAGTTCAAAATGTCCCTTTTCCTATTGAGAATAATTAGGAATTTTTAAATACAATAAAATAGAGTGATAATACATATCTATATTAACTTTTTTTTCTTTTTCTTCATAGATATAAATGAATGTCAAGTGTTCCCAGGAGTATGCAAAAATGGCGTCTGTGTTAACTCTCCAGGATCATTTAGGTGTGAATGTCCCAGTGGGATGACTTTGGATACCACAGGGAGGATCTGCCTAGGTAAATACTGAGCTTACTACTTTTCAAAGGGTAATATTATTTATTTATGTACTTATTGCTTTTTGGGTCACACCCAGAGATGCCCAGGAATCACTCCTGGCTCTTCACTTAGGAATCACTCCTGACAGTGCTGGGGGACTCTATAGGATACCAGTGATAGAATCTTGGTTGGCCACGAGCAAGATAAATGTTCTACCCGCTGGACAATCACTCTGGCCCTTCAAATGACTGTTTCTTTATGATTTCCAAGTACTCAGTTAATAAGATAGAGCCGAATACTTAGGACCAAGTACAAATACATAAGTCCAAATTCAACCTATTCATTCAAATCCATGATGGATTCCTTAAAAGGCAATCTTACTTAAATTCTTTGCTTATCCTTTATAAAATAGAGGGCTGAGAAAATATCTCAGAGTAGTAGTGGGCATGATTTTCATGCAGGAGACCTAAGTTCAATCCCCAGTAGCACATAGTCCCCTGAGCACTGAGCCTGGAGTAGCCCCAGATCACCATCAGGTGTGACACTCTCCTCTCCTCACGCCCTGCCAAAAAGAGCAAGATAAAGAGTATAGAATGTGTTAGTGAGGAGAAACTTTAATTTTCATCACATGGAACTATTGCTTTAATCATCACCATCCCAGTTGAGCTTAGCAGCTCAATCTGCTCTTAAATCTAAATCTGTTCAATCTGCTCTTAAAGCTCAATCTGCTCCTCATATACCACGTACTATCAGATAGAAGATGAATGGAGCAGAGAGAATGCTCAGTTGCAAACTGCAGCTCCTGCCATCAGGTATACCCTACCCCTCCCAGAAGGACGTGTCCTTAGAAGAACTGCTGTGGTGTGAGAGACGAAGAGTGCCACAGCTGTAAAACGTGAGCCAGAGTCCAGGACTGTCATCACTGCCCATCTGGGTGCGATGCTCCAGGCCAGCTGCTAGAGTCCAGGGGTCAATGATGTGGAAGAGACAAGTCACAGATCTAGGACTTCTTAGAAATCCTGGATTTCTAAACCCTGTGACCTCATAGTAGCAGCAAGTGTGAGATCCCTCCTCCTTCTCAGTGGGGTGACTTATTTTGGGGTGATTCTCATGGCTTTTTGACTCATGGGAATAGGTCCCTTGGGTCTCTAGTTTCAAAGGCCATAGCCCTGGCAATCATGTGGTTATGCTGTGTATATGAAACTGTATTACTCTGAAGAACAACTTCAATAAATCCCTATCAAAGGTGGTGGAAAGTGTGGTTATTTGGGTAAAGAACTTGAATCACTTATAAATGAGAACAAGCAAACTTTCAATATAGACCTTTATGATTCATAGTGCAAGCGGTATGAAATAGAATAGTTGAAATTCAGTGGCTGGAATCTTTGATGACCATGGATGTTAGTTAATGTTGTTGTGAGTCTTAGCTTCTTTACTAAGGGGCAATAGCATTTAATGAAAACCACCTTCCAGTGTTTCAACTGAAGGTTTGTTTTCATGTTTAATTTGGGGATCATTTAAATATTATCTGTTCTAGGATCAAAGCCTTACATATGGTAGATCCTTGTTGCATCCACCACATGGTCCCTCCAACACTGTTAGGTGTGTTCCTGGAGGCCCTAGAGCATCACTGAGGTGAGCCAAGGAATTGCTTGATCCTCAGGATGTCTGAGCAGTGCGTCAGCCTTAGGTTCTTTCATGGAGCCACTGACTTGGTTAGCCTAGAATCTCTGGGAGGGACCTTTAGACTGCTTAAGCATCACTTGAGAAGCCTCCCTCCAAAATGATCTTAGTAGAAGGAACTTAAGTTCTGCACGGCTTTAGAAGCTTTATTTTATATCTGTATATGTATGTATATTATATGCATATATGTATGTATTTTTGTATGTATACATGTGTATGTGTGTATGTTTACATGAAGGGGTCCCTATTTAGGGACTACTCCGTGCTCTGTGCACATTCCCAGTGGTGTATAGGTGGTATCCCTGAGCTTTCTAATATTAATAGAAACTGAGACTCTTAGGTGAATGGTTAATGACCAAGGAAAAAGAAAGAAAATATAATTCCTTATGGTTTAATTTACAAATTTCAGATGCATAATCTTATGTGAGCTTCATAGCATCCCCCTGAAAGATGGGTCTAGTCTCATTTTCCAGGTTTGAAACTCCTGGATTGGGGTTAATTCGTCTGTGATAAGAAACATGTTAGCCCTAAATTCTAGTTCTTCTGACCTCTGGTTTATTGATCTTTCCTCTCTTCTTCACAATCTGGTCTGGAGTTGAGGCTGGTGGGGCTAGAGAAATTTGCACTTGAACACCCTGTGGGGATATGAAAATGTTTCTTGTGAGAGTTTGGGGTGAATTTGTGGCTTTTGTTTGCTGTTTTCCCCTTCTGAGTAGGCTTAATTTCAGAAGTTGCTGTTTCACTTGGTCCTAATTGAAGGAGGGAAAGAGAGTGGAGAAAGCTCCCAGGCCCGCAATAGAGTGCTTGTGTTCTCTTAGTGCAGAAGAGAGGTCAAAGCATTGGAGGGCACCTCACTGAGAGTAGGACCGCTTTGCAGGGAGAATGCAGCTATCCTAGGAGCAAAGTGGGGCTGCTCAATACTGTTCCTCATGTGGGATTGTCAGAAAATGTCTGACGTTGAGAGGAAACTCTCCACAAATAGGAGCTGCAAATAAGCACCAGCGTGTCTGTCGTCAGGCAGGGCTCCAGCCTGGGCTCCTTTTAAAGGAATAAACATGGAATTCTTGTCAAAAAGGAAAGAGCAACTTTTACGTATGTTATGCTTCACCTACCGCACTGAAGCAAGTATCTGTCCTCAGTCTCTGTCTGTTCCTCTGGCAGACATCCGCCTGAAACCTGCTACATGCACTATGATGACGAGGAGTGCACGCTGCCTATTGCCGGCCGCCACCGCATGGATGCCTGCTGCTGCTCCGTGGGGGCAGCCTGGGGCACCCACGAGTGTGAAGAATGTCCAGTGAGAAACACGCCTGAGTATGACGAACTCTGTCCCAGAGGACCTGGATTTGCCACGAAAGAAATCACAAATGGGAAACCTTTCTTCAAAGGTATAAGATTTCCTGGGCTTGAGTTTCCTTTTACAACAGCAAAGTGATCTATGAACTAAGAATTAATTACAGTGGCTCTCTTAAGTATGATCCAACCCTGACCTTCTCAGCACACTTTCTTTGCTTTCTGAATAAGTAAGAAGTGCACTCAGATATGAATTTGCTTTGAATATGTATCAAGGCATCCTGAGGTTATCTGCTTTACACATCTGGCATGGTTAAGTGTTAAAGTTGATTTTGCTAGACAAATGAATGGAAAGTCTTGGAAATTCTCATGCCATTTGCTTAAGTCCTGGGGAGATAACCTTTCGTCTGATAATTAAAATATCCATCAGTAAAGTACCCGTGATTAAAGTAGTTGAGTATAAATGATGAAGGGGCAATGGATAGGAGAGCCTATGACAAATTTTCATTGTTCAAATGTAGTGGAATTACTCTTATGATGTGCAGTCTACTGATGCATAATTGTTCCAAATATGATTTCAACTTATTATGCTAGATCCTAAAATCCATTCAAAAAATTAAAAAGTTACAGATTTAATATAATTCCAGAATTAGTTTAACATTTTATGCACAATAATACAGAGCTTTTGTACTTTTACACATGGAAAAATCCTAATTGGTTACTCAGTATTTTGATTATTCAGAGAACGGCTTATGTTCCCAGAATAGGTTTTTATAGTGACTGTCGACAATATCTTTGTTTTAGTGTTTTGAAAGTCTGGATTTACTTACTATACTTCATAATTAAATCAATTTATAAAAATGGAAAATGATATAAATCCCTCTTAATTATTCTAAGTTTAAAAAAAAATGGGGCTGGAGTGATAGTACAGTGGGTAGAGCATTTGCCTTAAGTGTGGTCCACCTAGGTTCCATTTGGCACACATACGATCCCCTGAGCCCACATGGGAGTGGTTCCTGAGTTCAGAGACCAGAGTAAGCCTGAAGCACAGCTGGGTGTGCCCCTGAAAGCATGAACTTTTCCTTTTTGCTGAGTGTTGGCGCAAGAAGCCTGAGAGTTAAAATTATTCTCTCTCTCTATAGAGGACAGATTTTAAGTGGCCCTTTTCAATGTCTCAACAAAATGGTACTTTTAGGTAACATGAATTAATTGCTTCCATTTCTGCTGATCCCCTTATCTGCAGAAGGACTTTATACGCTTAGATTGAGTCTACCTCTTTTTTTCCTGTGATACTTTGTGCAACTGAATTGACTTATTTTAGCTTTAAGATTGCTTTCAAAATGCCCCTCTGAAGTAAAACTCAGACCCCATGTTATATATTCTCTCCTGGTGCACAAGAAACTCTCTTAATTATATTAGTGAACCTTAATGTATGCAATATTGCAAAAATATTTCGAGTAGTATATATTACTTGCAAATAATTTAAAATATAATTGGCACCATCTGTGAAATACCATGTTTTAAAAAATACATCCATAAATCATAAATGAAGATCTAATTCTGTTAAACACTCAATTGGCTACTGTGGGGTATTATTTTCCAAGAATCATTTACAGGCTTTGAATACAGACCCCAGAGGTTTAAAATATTTGTGCGTTTATTCAGCATACTGCTACTAAGTGTTCGTTATGTATCAGGCCATGAATTTTCTTAAATCTCTGTGGTATCAGCCTGGGATTTAAGAATCCCAATAAATACATGTTTTGCTTCTCTCACGTTACTTTCTAAATTGTAGAATTTTTTAAAAATTCAAAATGTTTATAAAGTCCTACTACTCACTCATTATTCTGCTAATGGAATAGCTCTTTTGCTCATTGAACACCCTCTTGCTAGAGTCTCATTCATTCTTTAAAATGCATATTGCTGAGACCTTAAATTAAGACCATTCTACTTTCTGGGTTTAAAATTTGGGGGGTGTCAAGCCTTCTTTATTGGTTTCTCATAAGCATTAACCATTAACCAAATTCTCTCTTCCTTGAAGATATCAATGAGTGTAAGATGATTCCCAGCCTGTGTACCCACGGCAAGTGCAGAAACACCATCGGCAGCTTTAAGTGCAGGTGCGACAGTGGCTTCGCTCTTGATTCTGAAGAGAGGAACTGCACAGGTCAGTGGATGGGGCTGGTGCTCGGGGAGCCACCTTCCCAGCCTCCAGCGTTAGCCTGTTGGTGCAGAAATGAAAGCTGCCGTGAAACCTAACTTGCTTCCACCAACTTTTCCACAGACATTGATGAATGCCGCATCTCTCCCGACCTCTGTGGTCGAGGCCAGTGTGTGAATACCCCTGGAGATTTTGAATGCAAGTGTGATGAAGGCTATGAAAGCGGATTCATGATGATGAAGAACTGCATGGGTAAGTGCATGGACGATGGATCAGTCCCAGAAAAGAAGGGTTGCAAAGGCTTTTCGATGACTCAAAGTCCCAGGTTCTTCGTGCTCTGCAGCATTGGTCTCCTGAGTCAGTATCTGCCTAGGACCGAGGGAGACTGTCCTGGAGAAAAATGTGGGAAATTATGCTGTGCAGTGGTGGGTGGATTTGGACATCAGTTGAAGGTCCCTGAGAAATAAGTTTAACACCCCAGGGAAGAAAGAACAATTAACACACATGCTATAATCTAAATGATAGTAAAGGAGATTGACTTACCTGAAAGCATTAGGTCAGTTTCCTTAGAAACAAGACTGAAATGGGTATTGTGTGTGTGTATGTGTGTGCATGCACACATATGTATGTATATGTGGTGTTGGGAATCCAGTTTAGGCACTCAGCTACATCTCTAGACAAGATGGACTGTTTCTGTTTGTTCGGTTTTTGTTTTTTGGGAGGACATACCCTGCAGTGCTCAGAGGCTACTTCCGGCTTGGTACTTAGGGATCACTTGTGGTACCTCTCAAGAGAGTATATGGTTCTGGTGATCTGCCTTTAGCGTGCAGTGCATATACTCCCGTCCATTGAATTCTGTCCCTGGCTGAGATGGAAACTTTTTTTAGGCAATACTCTTTTCAGATACCCGTAAGGAAGTGAGGGGAGGCAGTTAAGGCATGGGAAGAAAAGAAGAGGTCGGCTGTTATTTTAACTTTAGCTGATCCCAGGAAGGGGGTACTTAAAGTGTATAGCTGTTATCAGTGAGCTGTCCTGTTTTGAAGCAAGGAGATCAAGGTTTTCTGTACCCACGCTAGTTGATCAGGAGCAAGTTCAAGCTTGGTAGAGCTCAATTCCTCACCCTCCAGACATTTCTGAATTCTGCGTGAGTTGGCAGCAGTTGTTTAGGAAGGGAGCCTGGGAGTCTTTAGCAGCCAGGAGTGCCAGCAGCTGTGGCAGCAAGACACGGGGCTGGCATGAGGGAGTCAAGCAAGATAACACCTGTATCTTCAACATGGTTCTTTCTGCCTTGCAGATATTGATGAGTGTCAACGAGATCCCCTCCTGTGCCGAGGAGGTACTTGCCTCAACACAGAAGGAAGTTACCGCTGTGAATGTCCTCCAGGCCATCAGCTGGCCCCCAATATCTCTGCCTGTATAGGTAAGGAGGAAGACCAGGCCTTGGACCCACTTCTCTACCAGTGTCAGAAGCATCAGGTTAATGTTAGCTTTTTTACTTCCTCTACAGACATCAACGAGTGTGAGCTGAGTGCACACCTCTGTCCCCACGGCCGCTGCGTAAACCTCATCGGGAAGTACCAATGTGCCTGCAACCCTGGCTATCATTCCACACCCGACAGGCTGTTCTGTGTGGGTAAGCGCCACAGACTCATTTTATTCGCCCCAGCCATGTACTCTGATTTTTGGTTGCATCCTTCATTTCTTTCACTTTCTCTTTCTTGCTTTCTCTGCAAAAAATCCCTCCCACAGTGGCTCCCATCACTCTTGGAGCTCATACTTCTGTTCTGTTCAGAGAACCAGCTAACTGGAGAATACAGAATGTTTTTGCTCTACCAAGCACAATTTGAGCCAGGCTGCTTTGAACTGTGAGCAGCAGTCTATCTTTGCTTGTGAGAAAGCGTGCCAAGGCAAATGAGCAAGTAATAAAGCTCGGTGATGCTGAGACAAACACAGGGAGTACAAGGGGCAATTGCCGTGCTTAGATGGTTTATAAAAACTCAAGGATGACAGAGACGTCCTTTATGGGAAAGAAGACCATGAGATGATGAAGTAGAGGTTAAGTCTAGCATACTTCACAGATAGGGTTTTATGGAAACAAATGTTTTGCTTTGTGGCTGGCCCTCTGAAGGTTTAGTTGGGTTGGCAAGAATGGTACAGAAAGTCCTGTGGCTTTATTGTGCCCAAAGTCAAAGTGAGATTTTGTTGCAAGTGCCACTTCTGGCCTAGATTGGGGTGGACCCATGTAGAACTGCCAAGCCTCACGTGGTTTTCACCTCAAACCATAAATCAGCCCAACTTACTCTAAAATATGGCACTGGGAGCTCAAGACTTCCCCTCAGCTTCCTGAAAAGAACTGGAAGCTCTGCCAATCAGCAGAATATCAAGTTATAACTGAAACTCTGACCCTGAGAATTTCTTCTATATATAAATGCCCATTGGCACAGCTGACGTTTATTCTCCGGCAGCCTAGCAGACCTACTGCATTGCACATGGCACTACATGTATGAGTAATTAGTCATTGTCTCTCTTCTTTGGTTATTTTTGTTTGGACCACATCATGGATGCTCAGGTGTTACTTCTGGCTCTGCATTCAGTGATTACCTGGCAGGGCCGGGGACCATATGGAATTCTGGGGATTGAACCTTGGTTGGTCACTTGTAAGGCAAGCGCTTTACCTACTGTATCATCAGTTCCACTCTGGCAATTGTCTTTCTTAACTCCCAGCTTCACAGTAAGCATTATGAAGTTTCATCCATGCTTAGCATTTTATCTTTAGTATGTAAGTATAGCATATATTATGAAGAAACCAAACAAAAAATAGTGACTGCTTTCTGTTTTTCATTTTACTCAATCCAATATCTAAAAATTTTAAATACAACCTTTGGTCTAAACAGAAGAAGGTAACATTATTTTCCTTTTTCTTAGATATTGATGAATGCAGCATCATGAATGGTGGCTGTGAGACCTTCTGTACAAACTCTGAAGGTAGCTATGAATGTAGCTGTCAGCCAGGATTTGCTCTAATGCCCGACCAGAGATCATGCACCGGTGAGTAGCTTTTCGTTTCCTTCTCAATAGATCCCTGCAGAGAGAGGGTTTAGAGCTAGATAATCCAGAGTTCAGATCTCTGTTTCATATGTATTTCAGTTGTGTGAGTTAGAACCTGGCACATGCTACATATATGGAATAGGAAGTACCCATGGGACAGAATTCTCAGATCTTTTAGCTGATGTCAGCACTACTCTGGGTTTATTCCCTAGAATAGCAGTATCAGTTTCACCTGAAAATGTGTACAAAAAAGCAAAATATTGGGCCCTATCCCAGACCTGTGAAATCAGAACCTCCAGGGGTTGAGCCCAAAAAATCTGTTCTACAAACCCTTTAATTGAGTAAGACACAGGCTAAAAATTTGCTGTCTAATTTAGAACTTTTCTAGTTTCAACCTGGGCTAGAAGAGCCATGTAGGCAGCTACAGATAAGAAATGAAGTCAGGAAATAGGTTCTAATCTTGACTTGAGTTAAAAAAAAAAGAACTTGGGTATCAGACTCAACATTATTTGACCTGAGTTAGAAAAATTTCCCTTGAAGATCCTTGTAAATTTGGCTCTAAAAATTTGACGTTAAAAATAAATGAATTCACTAAAATATATCTGCATAGATATACTTGTGCTCCAACTGTTTCCCTATAAAATATCAATAAAACAAAGGTGATAGAACTGTGCCCTCTCATATGAAAATTAGAAAAGTAAGATCCCTGGTAATTTCCTGTAATGAATTGTTATTGGAGATAAAACTACTGAATGATTAATTTTTTAAGTTGTAAATCTTCACCATGAAGAGAGCATTGTGACTCTTAAAAGGTGCTCTTCTTCATTTTTCTTTTTACCAAGGATAACTTTAAGGGATAGTTTAGGTAAAGCTTCATATGGCTTAGAAAGATAATTTTCTTATGTACATAGACTGAGTTTGATTGACTTGGATCAGATAATCACTGAGTAATAGAGCCAATATTAACAGTATGCCATTGTTGCTTTGTTCTATAAAGACATTGATGAGTGTGAAGACAACCCCAATATCTGTGATGGTGGCCAGTGCACAAACATCCCCGGAGAGTATAGGTGCTTGTGTTATGATGGATTCATGGCATCTGAAGACATGAAGACTTGTGTAGGTAAGAAGACATTCATGTCTGATTATTGACAAGTGCTGTTTGTATAAAGGCTAGTTTTGATACTAGTACTCAAAAGCTAGAACCTCAAAAAATTAACTTCTTTGTAGTGGTGAGGAATATCTTTTCAAATTTGTCCCTTGGACTAAGTTAACTGTTGGCCAGCTTCACATTAACTTTTTTTTTAATTTCTATGGGTTTTCCCTCTTTATGCCATGACAAGAAGTTGGATTGTTAAGATTTTTACTCAAGGCAAGCAAATTTTTTTTCTGTTTAGAATGCAACAAATGCTAGACTATTTGTTCTGGGGAGTTTCTGTAGCTGTCTTCAAACTTGTTTTACTTTTCTTTTTTAATAAAAAGTAAAAGCATCTTAAGTGCTTTTACTCCCATTCGGAATGTTTTCAATCTCAAGCTCTATGTAGTTTACTTCTCTAAAAATTTTGTTGGGGTCTTTTTTTCTCTCATCTCTTCTGTGTCTCTCTTTAACACATTCACTCATTTCTCTAGCTTTTTAAACATATTGGGAAAAATTATCTAATTGCTTTAATGCATTTATCTACCAGTTCTATAAGTTCTATTATCAGTGTCATTTTGTATCATTTCAGAAAATTGACTTACCTCTTTCTTATAGGTAATACATATCCTTCATTAAATACTTACAAATTTTTTATTGGATGACAAACACTAAATTTTTCCTTCATGCCTTCATACAATATTTTTGTATTCCTGAAATATTTTTTAGTTTTATTCTTGAACACAATTAAGGGTTTTTTTTTTAAAGAAATAGATTTATCCTTTTAAAATCTTGCTTTTATGCTTCTAAGCAGCAATTAGTTAAGAGCTAATTCTGCTGCATTAACTAAGTCAAGTTCCTTCTGTGTACTGTAATCCTGTGAATTATTTGGCTTTTCATTCTGACTAGTAGAATCTGGCACTAGTCTAGGCCTTTTGAGAACTCTGATGATTATTCTCTGAAGTTCTTTAGGGCAGTACTTTTTACGAGTTTTTGAGTAGTTTCCTTACCTGAAGGTATTGTTCACTATTCATATAAATACTTGATCCTCTATAGATCTCTGAAGCTTGCTGTGGTGTGGTGTGGTATGGTGTGGTGTGGTGTGGTGTGGTGTGGTGTGGTGTGGTGTGGTGTGGTGTGGTGTGGTGTGGTGTGGTGGTGGTGGTGGTGGTGGTGGTGGTGTGTGTGTGTGTGTGTGTGTATTCAACTCTTTTCTATCTTTGCCTGCTTCTCTCTATGGCCTTTAAGCTCTTCCAAACACTAATCCAGGGCATTTGTAGAACTTAACTATTTTACTCCAAATAAACACAGCTTTCAGGGTCATTGTCGTTTATTCCCACATTCTCATTTAGTGACTGTCAGATTGAAAGGCAGATCCCGTTTTTGTTACTCCATCTTGATCAGAAGTCAGATTCTAGAACTGAAAATATTTCAGTCATATCCCATTTATACTTTAGAAAACTACTACCAAATATTTATGAAGTCCTAGAAATTAGTAAATTTTATTTTAGAAAAATCAAGTTTCTAATCTTGCGCATTAAGAGTACTTATTCATATATCTTTTTCTTTAATTTTTGGAAACTAAATATTGACATCATGCAAATGGAATTAAAATTTTTATTTTGCAAAGCAAACGCTGTTTTAACAAATTTTCTAGACTGTCACCTAACAAGTCTCTCTACTCAGTCAAAAGTTAGCCAGTTTATTTGATTACTTGCTCTCCTGCTTGTAATCTAGTAAAAAATTCTATATGATTAGCTTGCAATATAGAAGACAAATATGAATTGCCTCATAAATATGATATTTCTTTCTAGCCAAAGCATTTATCCTTTGCTAGTTTATTTGCCACATTTGTTTTACCTCAGGGAAAAATAGTATTTAATGATATGAAACAAATGGGTGTGTGAATTTATAATGTCTATGTATTACAGATGTCAATGAATGTGACCTGAATCCAAATATCTGCCTTAGTGGAACATGTGAAAATACGAAAGGCTCATTCATCTGCCATTGTGATATGGGATATTCAGGAAAAAAAAGGGAAAACTGGCTGTACAGGTACCTTTTTCCTTGAAATTGAATTAAATACTAAATGTTTTAGAGACTGCTACTAACATTATGGATGAATTTGTTATAAAACTATTGGTAATTTAATTGTAAGTCACTTTGCATAGCACTTAAAAAATTTTGCCTCCATTTACAATTGAAAGTTGTTATGCCCTACATTGGATTGATTGAATATAGAATATAGAATCCAATATGCCCTATATTGGATTCTACCTTCCAAACAGATATATTAGAAAATCACCACATTTTTATAAAGTTAAAATCACATGTTATATCAAAGTAGTTAACATGATAAATATCATGCATATTTTTTCTTTTCATTAAAGTAAATATTTCTGAATAGCTTTCATTGTAATGCCACGTAGAGGTTTTATAATTCAAATTTCTCTTTGAAGAAAAATAAAGCCATTCTTACATTTCATTAATTTTCATCAGTCTAGTTTCTTAAATTAATTAGCTTTTGATACATTAATATGTTTTAGCCTAAATACATCTTTATTACTGAGGCTTAGCAGATTTTGATGAAGCAACAATTAAATTCTTTAAAATTTTATTTGTTTAATACCATTGGCAGATAAAAATCAATCCATGATATTTGTAAAAGATCATTCTATTAAGATGTCAAATGGAAGAAGTCAATTTGACAAATAATTTTGAGTGAATGATATTGTTGAGGTTGTTTTGGTTTTTATTTACTATTTTTTGGTTTGGTTTGATGACCACATCTGGCAGTACTCAGGGCTACGCTGCTGGCTCTGATACTACTCCTGGTAGTGAGACCAGGTGAGGAGTTAGGGATTGAGCCTAACTTTTTATTTTGCAAAGCAAACACTGTTTTAACAGTGCTTTCTAAACTGTCACATATTAAGTCTCTCTACTCAGTCAAAAGTTAGCCAGTTTATTTGATAACTTGCTCTCCTGCTTGTGATCTAGTAAAATATTCTGCATGATGAGCTGTATACAAGGCAAGCACCCAAGCATCTTACTCACTGTTCTTTCTCTCCAGTCCTAAATAATATTGTTTTTAAGTATTTAGTTGGTATTTTTTAAATTTAAGTGATAATGTTAAGCATGTAGATTAATAATTGAAGTTTTATTATTGTACTTGCAGTAATATAGCATTTAAAAGTATTTAACACAGTTTGTTTTGTTTTATTTTTTGGCCATACCTGGCAATACTTAGGGAATCATATTCAATGCATGAGATAGAACCCAGTTCATCTGCTTGCGTGGCAAGTGCTTTATCCACTGTACTATCTCTTTGGCCTGTTTGTTTAGCACAAATTTAAGCATATTGAAAATAGTTGTGAAGTTGATTATGTAACTATGATTTCTTTTTTTTGAGATGTGACCACACCCACTGTGCTTGAGGGCTATTCCTGGCAGTAATTTGGGGACCATATGGTGCCAGGAATTGAACCCAGGATTTCTGCGTGCAAAGCATACTCTAGCCCTTTGAGCCATCTTCCTGGCCCTTAACTATAATTTCTTTACAATGAAAAAATTTTTAATCTTACAAGTTCAGTTTTGCAAGCTCCTGTGGCATAAAATGAATATTAAAATATTTGCATACTGGTAATGTGATAAATATACAGAATTTTTTCTTAATTATATCGACACTGTCAATAAATTTCTCCAAATATATTGTTCTTTCAAACTTTGCAATAATGCTAAGTTCAAATTTAAAGGAATTACCAGTGATACAAAACAACATCTTAACCAAACTCTAAAAAATGTGAGAAGTTAGAATACTTTAATGCTTATTAGTTATTCCTCAGATAAATCATGGCTAGAGTCCATTCTGATATATGGCCCAGTGTTCACTTGATTCATGTTGTCTCTAGCTTACAGCTGATGCTTGCTTAAGTATGTCTATGTTTCAAGCTTTATTTTTAGTTTCTATAGAGCTATAGACTTGAGTAAGGGCTGGCAGTAATAAATGGGAAGATATGATAGTTCTATATTATGTTTTAGCTAATAGAGGCTAATGTTTGGTTAAGTGGAACTCACTGAAATTCAACCTGGAGAATCATCAAGCTTATGAGAGAAGTTAATCCAATGGGACAGTCTTTATTTCATATAAGAAGGGGGTCTCTAGAATTTCATGCTCCAAAATCCAGCTAACAGAATCATGTGTAGAGGCTGATTATTTTAGACCTTTTACCATGAAGAAAGTTTAAGCTTTCATGCATTATTAATACCATTTCAACGAAATGAGATATAATATCCTGTATGCACATAGTAGATGGTCAGTCTAAAGGATATTGTCATAGAATGAGACATAGTGTCCAGAAGTCACTTTAAATATATAACTTTTTAGTCTCGAAAAAATTTATGCTGCCATTTGATACACATTTTGAAATTTGTTTGACCAAAAGAAATATTTCTGTGTGTTGAAAAGCTCATGTGTCACAAGAGAATGCACAGATACTAAGGGTGTGTACACCATGTTGTTAAATGAGGTCACACTGCTATTCCTTTGAGAACAGTCTTTCAGTAAATCATCTAAACTGAAACAGCTCTAAAGTCCACGAAATACTCTTTTTCCCTGAGGGCCAGTGTCCTCCTCCCACTTTTAAGTGGTCATCTACTGATTTCTCAATCGCAAAATTCCAGCTAGTACAGCAGAGATGGTTCCAGCTAGTACATGAGATGGTTTCTTGGTCCCTTCTGTATCATGGTAGCACAGCAGAAATTCTCTTGTAGAGGAGTTAGAACTCTGTATTGTGTTCCTACTTCTTCCACTGGTTCAGAAGTTGGAAGAAATTCCCAGGGTTGATAATTAGGGAAGTGTTCCTTGTAGGTCAGCACCCCCTGCAGTGAAGTATGGAAGGACAGGAGACATTTGTAGAGAAGAAAAGAGAACCTCTGTAAATACTGTTATTAACAACCCAGGTATCACAGTTGATTGGAAATGACTCCCACAAACAGGAATTGGCAGTCGATTTGGTGTACTTAAAAACAAAATTTTAAAATTCTAAGCCAAATTCTTTTCCCCCACCCACCCCCATCGTGTAACTAGGACTTTTTTAATATGCTTTTCATTTAAAATTAGTGTCACTCACAAATTAGAATACCACTAGGTTACTTCGGTGATAGCCATGTTCATATTCAAAGTGTTTATAGTGTCCCAGGGCAAGTATTCTAAATAGGATATGGATCTTGCCTAATGGGATACACAAACTACACCACAAACATCAGTGACCTTCAGGCCTGGGACTGAATTTTTTATCACATAGTAAAAATATAATCTGTATCTACTTCTGTGTGCGTATGCACACAAATATATTTAAATGAGCACCCAATAAAGGAATTATTAAAATATGTGTACTATTTCAGAGGGAAGAACTTAGTTTCATGCTTACTGAAAAGAAATGTCCTCTGGGTTCCATTACAGCTTTGTCTAAATATTTCAGCTCCCTTGCCATTACAGACTGTTTCCATTTTAACAAATAAACATGTCTCCCCCTCCCCCATCACTTTAGCAGTGTTCAGAATCCACCCACCTACTTACATTCCCAGCCCACACAGATGTTAACGGTTTCTTTTTCTCCTTAACTTCTCTTCCAACCATGGATATTGCAAAGGGAAGGTTGATTTAGTGGAAGGAGAATGTACATTTGTGGAACACTGCTATTCATGTCCTTGGATTATCATTTTCCTGTGGTCCACATCAAGACTTCTGCTGCTCTTTTTAATTCACTGTCATTAGAAAATACATTGGAAAAGGAAAACTCAGTCGCTGTCTGGTGCCCTCCTTGTGGGGTGCAGGTCCTCTACAGTTATTTTATAAGAACTTAATTCTATTCCTACTATGTGTTCACCCAATCCACCAGTAAATAAGGCAAAACCTTCAGATCAGATTTGTTCTCAATTAACATAGCACGATTTGGGGGGCAGTACCAATTTTCAATTTGTTTCTTTTCACATGGTAAAGATTGCCCGTGGGCTTTGGTCTCTGAGAAAGAGATACGGATACTTCAAAACCACCAGCACAGAGAGAATGTGTGCCCGCTTTCCTGCCGATTTCCTCCCAGTTCTTATCTTTGCTAACTGTCCTCTGCTGGCTGTACGCCTGTGGAAACTCAGTTATTAGACTTGGCTCAACTTTTAGATCCAAATTAAGAAATCCAAGTAGCCTTCATGTTTGGCCTCTCCCTTCCCATCAGCACTCTGATGCCTTAATCCAGGGATGTAACAAAGCGTGACAGTTCTTCGGTTTAGAGTCCGCTCACCTGACGGCCCTGTGACGAGAAGGCAGGTACTTGTGTGAGTGAGGCAGCTTCTCCTTATAGACTGCCAGAAGAGGCCAGGAGGCTCTCAGAAACAGTCCCATTCATACTCAAACGTTAGAGGAACACACCCAGGACCTGTGACTGAGGTCTGCTGTTGGTGCTTGTCCTTCAAAAGTCCCATGAAAGTAGGATCTTTTAGTCCTTGTGAGGAAGCTTCAGTGGGATGGAGAAGGTTGCAACGTCAGCCCTCCATTTGAATTTTTTTTTGCTTTTCTTGGCTCTTGCTTATTCTTAATCTTAAAAAGGAATTTTTTGTCTGGAGCAAAACTTGTGGGGGGAAAGAGAACATTTGTACAGAAAGAGATGTTCTTGGCAAGCCTGCGCTATGTTGCCTTCACATCATTGATGAGTCGAGTGTTTGAATGCCACATTTTTGTTTGCTTGTTTTCCTTATGGCTCAGTTTCCCCTGTTTGCTTTTATTATCAAGTACAGTCTGAGGTCCAAGTTGCCTATGGAAATAATGATGAATAATATTTGGTACAAACATATATTATGTACACAGAGACCAAAACCTACTCACTTTATGACGAAGTCTTTTAAATTGCTTGTTACATACAGTGAGTGTAAAGCATCACGATGCCTTTTATAAGTATTCACAAAATGGAGAACTGAACGTTGGCTCCTGAATCTCTCCTTCGGTATCTCAAAGTCATGAAATTAGCCTCTGCAAATAGAATTTCTGCTGACCTAGAAAATATTGCCCTAAAATGCAATTATTTATATTTTTCTTGAAGGAGACTGTCCTTTTAAACTTGCTATGTTTTACTTGTAATATTAAATATGCAACATTAAATTTTAAAGTTCATATGAAAATTAGGGTAGCTGTGATTATTTTAAAAATGGAAAGAAAAAGATTACAGAATTACAAGGCTATGATGATCTCTGGAAATTGTACTTGGTAGAAAAGAGGAGTAAATCTTCTATAAGTCTGTTAATACCAAGAATGTGAAAAGTCCATAAGCAGGATTTAGGATAAAGTCCTGATGTGACTAAAGTAATCAGCTCCATTAAGGAACTGTGGCCCAAGAGAACGTGATCAGTGGCCAGGATTACTGAGTCCCAAGTGGTCCCAGCTCTCCCCCTCACTGACTTTTAAGGCCTTGCATTTCTAAGTTCTTTCTGTCTAGAAAATTCCTTCATTCTATAATATCTGGACACATTAATGCATAAGCAGTTCCATTAAAGTGCACATCATTTATCCCCAACTCAAAGAGAACTGAGTGTTGGCTCCTGAATGTGATTAAACAGCACACTACTTATACCTAACTCAAAGATCATGACAAATCAAGGAAAAAGGAAAGAAAGGACTTTATAAAAAGGATTGTGTCCTTACATTGATGAGAATGATTTGCTGAGGAAGAGAGAAGTGTCCATGGCACACTGACCTGCCTTAGGAGCCCAGTAGGTCAGACTCACTTTCTTGAAATCCCATGCCTACTTACCACTGTTATTCCTGGGCTGGCCTTTCTCCTCATTTTCTTGGAATGTGCCATGCTCAATTATTCATTTGGTTAAAGCTCCCAGTCACGAGTTTAAAGCAGTTTGGTATGTGCCTCCCTTTGACCTGCCCTAATAATTCAGTAAGTTCATATGTCTGCCAAAATTACATTAAAATGTGTCCATACAATACTTTTTAATTTTAAGAATATTTTTCCAATTATGTTTTCATCTTTTTTATGTTTTCATCTTAAAGTTATTAGTGATATTGCAAAATATTTTTGTAGGGAAAGTCACTGTTTTATTTTGTGTTTGCTCTAGAAGTTATGAAAAGACCAAAGATCCAGGACCATTTCAGAGCTTCAGATGGAACATTGGGCAAACAGCATGTTTCCAAACACTTTTAAATAATTTAATCGGGCTTTTAAAGTAAACAAAAGGGTAAACATAAGTGTGTGCCCAGTTTCTTTATTCATGTCACTATTTAAGTGATCTCTGAACATTCTTGCAACATTTCATAAGCCAAAATTATCCTTCTTGACCTTAGTTTTGTGTCAAACATTGCTTTTCATAAGGAGTCATAGTATCTATACCTTTCTTGTTCTTTATGAAAAAGTTGACTTAAGTATTATGTGCCTAATTTTCATTATATATTGGATTCATTTTGGGATAAAAGATTCTGGTGCCATCTCCAATTCTGATCATCAACACGGTGTCATATAATTCAATCCAATTAAGACCTACTTACCAGTATACACCATAGGTTAAGGTCCCCTAAGATTGTTCACACGTCAGATCCCAATTTCAAGTCCAAATTGGTACTTCTGACTGTCTACTACAAAATTTAGATATCAGAAGTTCCCACCACCTTCTTCTTGATTTAGATTAATTTTCTAGAGTGAGTCACAGAACTCAGAAAACCAGTTTAGTCTCTGATGAAACGACAAAATTTGAGAATAGCTAAATGAAAAGATGTAAAGGGTAAGGTAGTGGGAAGGAAAACAGAGTTTTGACCGCAATAATCTCCCTGAATCTCTACTGGAAGATTCACCAACCTGGGAAGTTTCTGACCTCTATCTTCTTGTATTTTGTTTTGCTTTTGCGGGTCACACCTGGCAGTGCTAAGGGGTTACTCTTGGCCCAGGACTCAGTGAGTACTCCTGGGAGTGCTCGGGGACCATATGGGATGCCAGGTATCAAATCTGGTCGGCCACATGCAAGTCAAATGCCCTCCCTGCTGTACTATTAAATATGCATCTTCTCATATTTTTATGAAGTTTTTATTATGTGGGTAGAACTGAGAAAATCATTGGAAATGCATAGAACCTTCATATTCTCCTTTCTGGAGGTCAGATAGTTGAGATGCAAAGTTCCAATTCTCTCTAATCATAGGTTTAGTTCTGCTGACAACCAGCCCTGAACCCTAGGTGGTTTCCAAAGCCTACTTATAAGCATAACAAAAAGTAAACCTCCTCCCTCTCCTCACTTAAGAAATTTCTAAGCTTTTAGGATTTCTAAACTAGAAACTAAGATGAAGAACATATATCTATATATCTATATATGTACATGTTTTATTTTTTTAAACATTTATAACAAAAATATATGTATACATATTTATTGATTTAAATCACAGTATTACAGAAAAAGCGTGTTTCACTTTAATACTATATTCTCTTCTGTTACATTTTATATGAAAAATTTGACTTTGACTAAATTTAGAAATGGAATTTTGGGAAAATTTAGAATTGGGGGATGTGGAGTAGCTCAGCTATGTCCCTATTCTGCCAGGTCCATTAATGAACAATCTTCATTGCAAGTTTTAAAGAAACATGTGAGAACATTTGAATATTCAATAACTCTTCTAACGAACTAGAGAGAACATAGTTCACATCTTACCAATCATTTTTTATTTCTTCACAGGACTTATGAAAACAATATGCACCATTATTCCATAGTTTACTGAATAAAAAATAATAAAAACAGAAATGCATCCACAAGTGTTACTACCAGAGAGTGTTAGAAAAGTCACTTGAAGCATAGGTCTTCAACTGGGAAAAAGTTCATTTTGTTTTACACTGACTGGACACATTAAAATAATGAAAAATAATCAGTTTAATGCAGCAAGTAGTATCATATTATTCTTTCTTTGTAAGTCAAAGTTTAAGCCTGTTCTGGACTTTAGCCTATGTGAATACTATATCAATGTATCTTATGCTGTAGGAAGAGTGAAAATAATTTAACTATGAATCCGTTATTTGAAAGACTGAAAATGGCAATTTTTAAAAACATTTGGTTATTTTTCCAGACATCAATGAATGTGAAATTGGAGCACACAACTGTGACCGGCATGCTCAGTGTACCAACACAGCAGGAAGCTTCAAGTGTAGTTGCAGCCCTGGCTGGATCGGGATGGCATTAAATGTACTGGTAAGTT
>JAJIBD010003701.1:82500-193259 GCA_021461705.1 Cryptotis parvus
TGTGTCCTACAGAAATGACAGTGATGGGGCCAGAGTCACAGCACAGTGGGTATTGTGTTTGCCTTGCAAGCGGCCAACCTAGGTTCGATCCTCGGCAACCCATATGGTCCGGCCGAGCACCGCCAGGAGTAATTCCTGAGTGAAAAGCCAGGAGTAACCCCTGAGCATTGCTGGGTGTCACTTGATCATTTGATCACTTGAATCCGTTATTCATCGATTTGCTTGAGCGAGCGCCAGTAACATTTCCATTGGACCCTATCACGTGCCAATGTAGCCCAATGGCATCTGGTTGATTCAGGAATATGAATAGCCTCAAACCGTTGCTTCAGGGTCTTGACAAGGAAGTCTGACCATCTTGTAGGTGGGCAGCCACGTGATCTTTTGACATCCCGTGGGATCCAGTCGGTAATGGCTCTAGTCCAGCGGTTGTCTCCAAATCACATTACATGTCCAGCCCATCTAATTTTCGATGCCTTGGCAAACGAGACAGCGTCCCTGATTCTGGAATAGCGATGGAGGTCAGAACTCCGCATTCCTTCTCTCACTTGAGTGAGGCGTGATATTCCAAGCATAGCTCTTTTGATTACTCTCTGGGAGACCTGAATATCATTCTCATCATGCTTTCGTTAGGGCCCAGGTCTCTGAGGCGTATGTAATGCAGGGAGAACGGTGGAGTCGAAGAGATGTGCCCGGAGCTGGAGGTTCTTTGTCCTTTTAGCTATTTCTTCGATGCCTCTGAAGGCATTCCATGCCAGTAACAAAAAAATTGCTGGGTGTGACCCCCCAAAAAACAACAAAAAAAGAAAGAAATGACAGTGATATCCCCACAGGTCAGGAAGTTGACAGTTCTAAAAAATGGTGGCACCTGAGGAATCATAAAGCTTTGAACTAAGCAGGGCTCATATGTGTTCCTCTCTCACTGCAGATCTTGATGAATGCTCTGAGAATCTGAATTTGTGTGGCAACGGCCAGTGCCTGAATGCCCCTGGAGGGTACCGCTGTGAATGCGACATGGGCTTCGTGCCCAGTGCTGACGGGAAAGCTTGTGAAGGTAATGGAGGGAAAAGCTGCTGGGGGCCTTTCAAGGCCTGATGAGATCAGGTTATTTAAACATTTCTGTTGCTTTGTTCTGTTTCGTTTTCGAATTGAGGTGTGTTTTGGCCTCACATCTAAGCTACTCAGTTCAGTTTGTGGAGGGAGTCAGTCTCCAAGTTGACCACTTCTCATTATGCAGAGAAAAACCACAGCTCTCTAGCCACAAGCTGCACGGCCACTCTTGGTCAGATAGGCTTCACCAGCACCCTGGAAGTCTGAAAGAGCAAAAAGAGCAAAAGCTAAGCAAGCGTGTTTAACTCAAGGCAATCTATTCATCTCCATGTCTGGGAGGAAAACACAAAGTGCTGGTCCCCTATTAATATTTCACTGAAGTCTTCTCTTTAAATATGAAAATATGGTTCTGATCTTTTTTAATAAATGATTTGGTTTCTGGAAACAAACACTTTAAAATAATAGAGTAGGAAATTTATCTGTAAAGGAATGGCCTAGGTATGTCGCACCTGGTCTCTAAATATCTTATAGGAATACGGAGTGGACTTTTTGTAGATTTGTTCAGCCAGATTTTATTTTTGGGATAATGCCATAAGCCAGTCATGAGATTTCTCAGCTCAAGGCCCTGTCTTTCTGAGAAGTGTGGGTCAGACAGAATCAGCCTTGGGAGGCTGTTAGCTAAAGATGGCTCCTATCATGAAACACAAAATTCTTTTCTTTACCCACACTTGTCAAATTTAAACACATTATTCTTCCCTGAGAAGAATTAGGGATTACAGTGAACTAAAAAGATTTTGGTAGAAATAAACAAGTGATAACAATCGACAGACATTTAAACAAGGACCTGATTAATATCTTAGCTGTTGTTGCTTGTTAATAAGACATTAACTCAAAATCAATCTTTAAACCATGGCAGGTATACTAATTATCTTATATAGTTCTGTGTAAATACGTTCCTTTGTTATGAGCCCATTGGGTGTGCTTTTATGCAGTTTATATAAAATATGCAGGCTTTGATATAAAATGCCTCTAAGGCAAGAAATCAGATTATGCTCTTGATCCAGTGCCTAATGTCTTGTTTACTTTTGTTTCTCCAAACATCCAAGGAAAACAGGTACTGTGCTACCTCTGGCTACATAAACAGTCGTAGTGAAAATTTTGGTCTCTTCATGCTCTAAGGGAAGATTTTGTTTGTTTGTTCTTAATATAAATCATCACTGGAAGAGTGGTCATGGCTATTTAAAGTCAGTCTCAAGGCTGAAAATGTGCCCACTTGTCAATTAGCCACACAGTGTGTGAACCAAAGGCAGGGATGGGTGTAGGAGATATGTCTGCAGTTTCTAAATCTCTATCAACAAAAGCAAGCACACTGTAGTTCCAGGGATCCAGAGGATTATAGAGCTGATTACAAGTTACCACAAAGTCTTTGTGGGGCATATGCAATTCTAACCCACGGCAAAACAAAACAGAGAAAAAGCACAGAGCAGAACAACAGAGAGTAGTACTTGAGGTGATGTGTTTCCCTCTTGCTTTTCCAGAGAGGGTGGGCTTGCCTGTGCTGGGGGTCAGCCTTAATAGCATTAGTTGTCTCATGGTGTTAGGTCTATCTCTTGCAGAAAAAGACATTTAATTTCTCCCTAACTCCATTTTCTTTTTCTTTTTGAATCCCTCCCCAAGATATCGATGAGTGCTCTCTTCCAAACATCTGTGTTTTCGAACTTGCCACAACCTTCCCGGCCTATTCCGCTGTGTGTGTGAAACAGGCTATGAACTGGATCAAAGCGGTGGGAACTGTACAGGTAAGGTACCCACTTAACTCAGAACCTGTCATTAAGAGTTCCAGAAGACCCTGTGGCTGGTGTTTCATTGGGGGTGTTGGGGAGTCACACAAGGGCATTCACAGCTTCAGAGAAAAGCATCAGGAGGGGCCATAGCGATAGTCCAGCAGGTAGGGTGTTTGCCTTGCACGTGGCAACCCAGGTTTGATCCCTGGCATCCCATATGATCCCCTGAGCACCGCCAGAAGTAATTCCTGAGTGCAGAGCCAGGAGTAATCTCTGAGCATTGCCAGGTGTGACCCAAAAAGCAATGGATGGATGGGTGGATGGATGGATGGATGGATGGATGGATGGATGGATGGATGGATGGATGGATGGATGGATGGATGGATGGATGGATGGATGGATGGATATCACCAACCACTTCTCTCCTTTGGCTGACCAGTGATGCTAAAGACAGCTTCAGGGACTATGTATAGCTGGAGAGTCAAGTTCAATGCTTAGATAGATCTATGTCCGCAGCCAGACATAGCTGTACTCAGGCCATTTACCGTCACCTCCTCCAACTTGCTTTCAACTAGAGTACACCTTCCCACGCACACTTTCTTCCCTTGACTTTTCTATTACCATACCACATTGGGTCTCCAGAATCCTGCAAGGAGCTGGTCTCTCCTCACCTCACTTCTGCACCATCAGATCCCTCCTAGTTCTCATAGGATTTTTAACAGAATGAATATCCTGCAGAAGGGTCACCAGGCCCAACTATTATCCCTTCTGGCCATTTTCTCCTTTTATGAGACAGAGTGTGTGTGCTGGAATATTTTGTGAGCCTTTGAAAAAGACAAAAGGATGGACTTAAAATGTGATGAGTCCATGTTCTAAGTATTTGGAATTTTGTGCATTTTTTAAATTGAAACAAAAAGGGAACTATTGGGCCTCAGTGATGGGGAGAGAAACTGAGAGGGCATGAGGAAGCACACTCAACCTGTGTGTGTGTGTGTGTCTGCCTTTTGCACACAGCTGCACAGAGGCTCACACGCCCTGTGGGGAAGAAGCAGACAAGGCCTGCTCCTTGAGGGCTCCCTGGGAAAGCTTGCTCTGATTTGATGAAATAATAAGCCACACATATTAAATATATTTTCTTAAAACCTGTGTCTGAATTTTTGGTTGACCGAGGTCACCATAATGTTTTGCTTTCAGTTACCTTGACTGGAATATTTTGCCTCATTCCAAAGTTATATTTTCTCCTGATGACAAATTTGAATCCTAAATGTGTTCCAGAGGAAAAAGACCAAAGACTCTGACATACTTCCTTCCTGAAGGGTTTTACTGCAGAAAGGGGGAGCTGTATTTCTAGCTATACTTGTAACTAGGAGCTTTTTTTCTAAAAAGTTCTTATTGGGAGCTCATTAACACTGTTGTTAAGGGTGAAGTCAGCCCCACCTTGGCTCAGGTGATAATTCTGTTTCTTTGCTGTTTGGTCTTAGATGTGAATGAGTGTCTGGATCCAACCATATGTATTAGTGGGAACTGTGTCAACACCCCTGGCAGCTACACATGTGATTGTCCACCTGATTTTGAACTGAATCCAACTGGAGTTGGCTGTGTTGGTATGATCGTCAGCACAACCTTTTGGGAATCAAACTGTTTATTGTTTTTAAAAGACTGTTAAACTTCCACTCCAAAATATTAAAAAAATAAATAGTATTAATAAAAGTAAACACATCCAAAATTTGACCTTGTTGGTGGGGTAATTCTTGCTAAAGCTAAGTTCCAGTGTATGTGTTTGGGTCCCTTGACTTACTTAATATGTCAAAGTATAGGTTTTGAACCAGTTTCTAAAATGGATTTAAATTTTTAACCTTCTTGCTTAAGAGGTGACCTGATGCTTTCCTTTTTTGTATATGGTAAATAGATACCCGCTCTGGAAACTGCTATTTGGATATTCGACCCGAGGAGACAATGGAGATACAGCTTGTAGCAATGAAATTGGAGTTGGTGTTTCCAAGGCTTCCTGCTGTTGTTCTCTGGGTAAAGCCTGGGGAACTCCTTGTGAGCTGTGCCCTGCTGTGAACACATGTAAGTGGACAACCTCTAATTTATTATTCTTCTTCCATCCCAGGCCAGGTCTCCTTTCTGAAGCTACAGAATAGAAGCTACAGAGGGAGGGAGCTGCCATTAAAAGCTTAGATAGGGAAGTAACCTTAGTTTTCTCTGAGTGAAAAGCAGATGCCACTATTTGTAAGATTTTTTGAAAATTAGGTTACATACGTCATATCTCTTACCTCCCAAAAAATATATCAGTCGATCTATCCACTTATCATTTATGAATAATTCCAGAAGTTCTAGGACAGACCTCAGTTTCCCAGAATGTAAAAAGAAGCAATTTGTTAAGGAAATATAAAATGGAAGAAATGCGATTAAGAAATGGGATTAAGAAATGGAATTAAATTCCAATATATTTATTGCAATAATGAATATAATTAGCACTGGCTAAAGGAGCAGGCTTGCGGATGAGGGCAGGTGGGAAACAAGGTCTTTGGTGGTGGTGGGGAAACACTGGTGGTGGGAATGGCATTGAATGATGAAGGCTTGCAACAACCTTACTGTGAAAATTTGTTGTACTTTGTAAATCACGGTGCTTAAATAAAGTTGAAAAAAGAAATGGGATTAAATATAAAACAAAGTAAATGAAAGGTCATTTATGTTATGGAGACATAAGATAGATGATATGGTTCCATTCTTGATGCTCTATGGCCTCCATGGCTTGGTGTGGCCCTATAAAAATCAAATTAAGGGGCCGGAGGCGATAGCCCAGCGGGTAGGGCGTTTGCCTTGCACGAGGCCGGCCCATGCCGGCCAGGGGTTCGATCCCGGCATCCCCATATGGTCCCCCTGAGCACCGCCAGAAGTAATTCCTGAGTGCAGAGCCAGGAGAAACCCCTGAGCATTGCCGGGTGTGACCCAAAAAAGAAAAAAAAATTTAAAAAAATTTTTTTAAAAAATCAAATTAAGTAGCAAATCATTGCCGTCTTATTGGCTTGAACTAAAATCTCACAATGTGATTTTTTAAAGACATAGAACAAGTTTAATGCCTTTGAAATTTTTTTTGACTTTCTATTTTTTGAAGTGGGTTCTATATTATAATGCAGGTTCCCATAGATTCTATGAAAAGGATCAATGACTGCAAGGGAGCATATTAAGATATATATTTAATAATTTTTATGCAGAAGGGAAATTTATTTGCTCTTTCTAAATGTGTTTGTTGAGTTCCTAGGATTGTATGCTTTAGGCAGGTGAATTAATTAGGCAAGATAGTAACTTCCAGAAATGTGTAGTCGGGGCTAGGGATGTGGTTACCCAGCGCAGAGTACTTGACTGGTGTAAGTGAAGTTCAGGGTTCAGTTCTCAGCACTGTCAGAGTCACCTATCAGGCTAAATAGGACCCAATATGTAAGAATTACTATTACTGTTGGTTTTCTGCCCTCAGTAAGGAAAAAGAAAGAGCAGTTGACTCTTTCTCCCATGAGTGGGATAAAGGACACACCTGAGGGTCTAGGAAAGAAGCTCAGTGGGAGACACTTATCTTTCATGTATAAGAACCCAGTTCCATAGAAAATAACACAAACAACAGCAACAGCAACAAGAAAACCTGGTTCTGATCAGGATTTTATCACCTGCCACCAATATAACTTTAAGCAATTTACTTAGCAAACTTGAGTTTCTTTGTTCATAAAATATTTCCTAGAATTAAATAAACTCACTCCCATAAATGCACTTTGCACAGGATTGAATGCTAAGAAGCCACTTCCTTCTCTCTTTTCTCCGAGAAAGGAAAAATCCCTTCTGATTGACAGACAGTGCATTTTTTATTGGTCCTTGAAGTATACCATGAAAGAGAAAGGTTTAAAAAATGGGTTATCAGTTGGGCAGGGGGAGAGACAGTGTAAACGGAGGATTGATCATTTCATTGATGTTGAAAGATAAGAACAAGACATATAAATGGGGTGAAAGCTTTGCTAATACTGATTAACTAAGTAATAGAGGTCTTACCCCAAATTGGATCAGAGTTAGCACTGAATTATATTCATTTTAGCTTATGGACAGAGGATTTTAGAAAACTAGAAGAGGGATCATCAGATTTGAGGAAACCATATGATTATTAAATAAAAACAAAATAAAAAATGGGTTCTTACAGATGCACAGCAGATTTACAGAGCACACTAGGGTCCTTCTAGTGTTCCACACACTAGCACAGGTTCCACACACTAGCACACTGCTTGTATACAGCACCGAAATTTATGGTTTTGAGTTAAATAATTAGATGGCAGAATCCAATTATTTCAATTAATCCAATCTAAAAAAAGAGGGTATCAAAAGACACCATAAAAAAGTTGTTTGGGGAAACCAGGAGAATCAGCACTGCTATCTGTAGAAGCAGAGCAAGAAAGATCTCAGTTATAGAAGAGAAGTAGAAGGAAGAAAGAAGGAAAACTTTTCCTAAAGCTGTATGTAAATGTTTGGGAGATTAATTTCAATATTAACTGGTTAATAATTTTTCAAAGAGCTGTCATTCATTCCCAGAACTAAGACTGAATGAAACATAAATATGGAAGGTTTGTTGGAAAATAAAAAAGAAAGTCTTTAAAAATAAATAATAGTGGATGTGGGGAATAAACTAGTTCCAAGAAACATAAGGTCAGAAGAGTAGGTGGAAAGTTCAAAGACTGAGGACAGTAGCCTTTCACTTGGCACAAACAGTCAAAACTACCCCAAAACTTACCAGAATACACAAAGAGCGTTAACTTGCTTCTTAGGGGAGGCAACTAAAGATTCTGGAAAATTGCTATGTTCCATTGGAGATGTCAGTGCCTCTCATGAGGATAACATTTCTGGAAGGCATAGCTTTAAATAATCTAAATTTAGTTATTTTTTTTTGTTTCAATAGCTGACTATAAAAATCTTTGTCCTGGAGGAGAAGGTTTTCGACCCAACCCTATCACTGTGATATTAGAAGGTAATTTTTTGTTTCCTTTTCCTTAAAGTATGCACATTTTAAACACCCTGGGGTTTATTCACAAGGCTGAAGACATGCTGTTGTTTTCATCTTGACAGATATTGACGAGTGCCAGGAGCTTCCAGGACTGTGCCAAGGAGGGAAATGCATCAACACCTTTGGCAGTTTCCAGTGCCGCTGTCCAACAGGCTACTACCTGAATGAAGATACCCGTGTGTGCGACGGTAAGTATCCCAAGAGAAGAAACACTTTCTTCATGCTGAGAACTGACTTCAAAATTCACCACAGTTGCCAGGGAAACTGAGAATCTTGCAGTACAGTGCAATGATCTCAGCCTGTGCATTGCCAGGTCAGGAGGCCACACTCACGGCAGCTTCACTGTTGGTGGCGTGATGTCACTTCCGGTACAGCCTGACTCGCCCTTGGGCCACAGTTGCGCCCCCCCTGCAGAGTTTCACACACTATTCAGTCAAGCCACTTTTACTTTTATTAGTAAAATAACAGTGTGAGTCTTCACTCAGTCACTTCTGTCTTCCAGGGGGTTTCTGGGCTCCTGTTCTTGTCCTTCAGTACTTACACTCGATTCCGACAGATCAAATGAGCTTCTCTGTGGAGGCAGCACTTTTGGCTTGATGATATAAGTATTGAGTCCTGTCCAACATGTTTTACTGAACAGAGTATTGAGTCTTTGAGCTTTTAGGCTGCTTGGACTATATCCCAGGGTTTGAGAGATGGTTTTTTTTCTACACAGGAGTCATGCCATCAGTTAGAAAAGAAAATCCTTGTATCCCACAGAAGAAAGAGTTCTCTGGATCTGCACAAGTCTTATTAGCTCCACAATGAGAGACTTGGGCAAGAGATGGAGCTCAGCAGTAAAGTACTTGCCTTGCATGTGGGAGGCCCTGGTTCCATCCCCAGCCTCTCAAAATAAGCCAAAGCCTCATGAAGTCTTAGGAGGACATCACTGAGGCAACAACAGCTCTCTGACCTAAAGAGTTAAAAAAGATCAAAATCAGTCCCTGTATTTAGGAATGGAAAAGGCAATTCTGAAATGCCTAACTCATGCCTTCCCCAAAGCAGCTTCATGAAATCAGTCACTGTCCTATCCCTCAGTAGGTATTGTGAACATATGAAGTGTGTTATTTGTTTCTCTGAAGGGGTTTCAAGAGTGATAATTTCTCCACATTTCCATCTCTGCCTGTCTCTGAGTAAGTTATGGACCCTAGGAGCTCATATCAGAAAACAAGATATCTACAACTCCTATTTCCCCAAATATGTGCATATTAACACAGATAAAGGATATCATTGTCAATGAATGAAGCATCTGTTTCTCTTTTTTTAATATTTTATTATACCACCGTGAGATATACAATTACAAAGATGTTGATGTCCAGGATTCAGTCATACAGTGTTCCAGCACTAGTCCCTCCACCAGTGCCCATTTCCCACTATCAATGTCCCCAAGTCCCTCCCTCTCCCCTAGCCTGCCTCTATGGAGAGTTCTTTATTTCTTCTCTCTCTCTCTCTCTCTCTTCCTTCTCTTACACACTGGATTGCGATACATACATTTAGAGGTTATCATGTGTATCTTTTTGCCTGTATTAATACTCAGTTCTAGGCTGGCACTGTGGACTTTCTCCTCCTCTGTCCACATCTTTATTGATACTGGGTACCAGGTCATCTCAAAGAGTGACATTTGCACTGGTGGAGGGATGGGACTCAACATTGTATGACTAAAATGCAATCATGAACGACTTCGTAATTGTCTATCCCATGGCAATATAAAAAATTTTAAAGAAGAGTGATATTTCCATCCTCAGCACTTTTTGTTCTCTTTATAATAGATGTAAATGAATGCGAAACTCCAGGAATCTGTGGTCCAGGAACATGCTACAACACCGTGGGCAATTATACCTGTATTTGTCCTCCTGACTACATGCAAGTGAATGGGGGGGCAATAATTGCATGGGTAAGTGCAGATTTTCTCCAGAATGTATGTTTGGTCCTCGTAATCAAAGACCAAGAGTTTTGAGGCAGCATTAATTCTTAGTCTTATATTACTCATCACACTCTGTGCTGTCATTCTTCCACTTTCTGTGAACCTCCACCCTTGGAAACCATAAGCTGGGCCACTATTCACCAGATCATGTGGGTAGTTGGGATTTTTCTTTAAACTGGAATGCTGGAAAATCCCAAACAAAGGTTTTATAGTACATCTTTTGTTTGACTTTTGGGTGTATCTTTATACAATTATATTTGCGGCACTGACCTACAGTATTAAAACATCATAAGCTGGAAATGAGAAAATTGTTGCCAAAGAGCAGTGGTGAATTGTTACTAGGAGACAAACAGAGTCATGTAAAGTTCATTAATGCTACAGCTCCATATGACTTAATTCTGTGGTACAAGGTACCGGGAATACGTTTCTCAACGTCTGTCTTGTAACAAGAGGGAAGTGGAAAGCTGTGTAAGAGTAGGCTTTCCCTGCTCTTATCAAAGTGGAACTATAGTACAGTTGAAAAGAAATGAGCTCCATGGTTATCCCCTTTACAAATCTGTTGTGATTTCCCATGGATTTCTCCTTTTGTTTTCTAGATATGAGGAGAAGTTTATGCTACAGAAACTATTATGCCGATAACCAAACCTGTGACGGAGAACTTGTATTTAATATGACCAAGAAGATGTGTTGTTGTTCCTATAACATTGGTCGGCCTGGAATAAACCCTGTGAACAGTGTCCCATCCCCAGTACAGGTCAGTCTTAATTTTAAAAATGCATAGGTTGAGTTGTTGGCCATAAATTGTTGGAGAAGAGTCTCAGAAAGGGGGGTGGGGGAAGCTTGCATTGTTTTATCTTTTTAACAACAGCAAAAAAAATGAACTCACAAAGGCAGGTATTTAAACCCATAGTTGATTCTGGTCCTTGCAGATGAAAATGGAATCTTAATATAAGGCATCCCACAAAGGTGCGATTAAGAAAATCTAGACCAAATAACAAATAAGGACAAGAGAAACTCAGAGCAAGGTGCAAGGCTAATACACAAATTCCAAGCTGGGAATTCTTACACAATTCCTAAAGCTGGACAATAATGTAGCTCCACACTTTCAAGCAGCTCATGTGAAAAGAGAGACATAAAGTCTTAGAATATTAGTTATTATTTACCATCAGGTAAAATCAATAGTAACAGAGAGTACAACTCCTTTTAAAAACTCTTTTGGTTTTAATTGAGATGACATCTGGTTTATAAGATATGATTTGTGTGTTTAATCTCTCTAACATCTATTAACATAGATGTGATTCATTCTGCCAACCACTAAAGTGCCAACATGCTTCCTCCATTGTCCCTTAGCTGGCACCCTTTAAATCCCTCTTCTGCAACTCTGATATCTCAATATTTCTGGAAGAAATACCTTCTTTCTTTGCATAGAGAGAAAATCTGTGTAATTATTTTTAGTGTAATTAACTTCTTAGAGTAAATGAAATTAGGGTTTTCATGCACTGTTCTTATATGGTAGAGATAACATTGATAGATCATGTTGAGACTGTTAATATTATCATTTATTGAATGAACTGTCATATATAAGAGATTGTCGGAGTATTCTGTAGTACCTCCTTCAACACAATGATATAGAAAACTATGTTTTTCTGGATAAAAATATGATGAAACATTGTTACTTGACAGTGCATGACATGGATTATTCTTTGGTACAATATATTATGTCCATGCTTACTCCAGAAATAATATAATAATGGACATTTAGGATTTTGAGTTACATCTACTATGCAAGATTCTCTAGACCAGAGATTCACAAACTATAGCCCACTGGTAAAATCTAACTTACCGTATGTTTTGTATGATCTACATCTGCTTTTATTTTTTTTAATATTTTATTATACCACTGTGAGATATACAGTTACAAAGATGTTCATAGGATGTTCATATTTGGGTTTTGTTCATACAGTGTTCCAGCACCCATCCCTCCACCAGTGTCCATTTCCCACCACCAATGTCCCTGATTCCCTCCCCCTCCCTAGCCTGCCTCTGTGGCAGGTTCTTAATTTCTTTCTCTTTCTCTCTCTCTCTTTCTCTTTTCCTTCCCTTCCACATTGTGGATTACAATGCATACATTAAGAGGTTGGCATGTATATCTTTTTGCCTGTATTTAGTTCTCAGTTCTAGGTTGATATCAGCACTTTTGACAATTATTAGCACACTGTTCTATTCTCTGTCTTTCCTAGCCTCTGACTCCCACACGTTTGTGATAATTTCCACCTTTGACAATACCTCCTGTTCCTTGTTTCACCTGACCTTGGATATTGGTATCATAATATGTACATATATACACATATGTATAGTTCATGCAAATAAATGCAGTCATTCTATATCTGTCTCTCTCTTTCTGGCTAATTTCACTCAACGTGATCCTCTCCATGTCCATCCATTTATAGGCAAATTTCATAACTTCATTTTTTCTGACAGCTGCATGGTATTCCTTTGTGTAGATATACCAAAGTTTCTTTATCCAGTCACTGATTCTCGGACACTCTGGTTGTTTCCTTTATAGTTAATTGTTTGAGTAGTTATGGCAATATAGTTGATATAGTTGAGTAGTTTTGGCAATGATTGCATAACCTGCAAAGCCTAAAGTATTTACGCTTTGCCCTCTAAGAAAAATGTTTGCACACCACTGATCTGGTTAAATGACTCTCAAATCTTTTGAATATATATAACAATCAGTAAATATCTGGAGATAACACACCTGTGGCATATATGTAAAATTATGCATGTACATGTCTGTATATGTTTGTTTCCAGAATCATTTTCAGAAAGCATTTATTAGATTTATTTGTCAAGCCCATGTTCTCCCTTGAACACAAATCTTTACTGGTGTGCTATTTCACTGCTTTTTTTTTGCTCTGGAGAAAGAAGCCAATATCTTCTCTTGAACAGTGTTTTTCTCTTTCTGTCCCCTCTCATCTAAGTAAATTTTGTTCAATATTAAAACTGTCTAAACCTTTTTTGATGTATTTTACTGCACAAAAAGAAAAAAATTATTATATTTATGACTGTTGTTATAAATTGTAAAAAACTGTTTAAAAATAGATTTTACAAATATAGAAGTTCTAGTATTTTATGTTTCATGTTAATGGGCATTGCTTGCTTTTCTGGAGACCATTTTTAAGATTCCTGATATAGACTATCATTTACTTTCAGAAAATCTGTTTTTAAGCTCTGCATTCTCTTAACTATGAACTCTGCAGACATTTAAAAAAGTTTATAAGTTTTATTATATCAATAATTGATATATAATTATTGTATATCAATTGTGAGATAAAATTACAAACAAGCTCATGTCTGGGTTTCAGTCATATAGTGTTCCAGTGCCCATTTTCTACCACCAATTTCCCTTGATTCCCTCCCCCTTCCCCCAGTCTGCCTCTATAATAGCAATTTTTATTCTCTCTCTTTCAGTCGCTCGCTCTCTTGATCTCTCTCCCTTTTGCATATTGTGGCTTGCTATTCATACATTTAGAGGTTATCATGTATCCCTTTGCCTACATTCAATGCTCAGTTCTAGGCTGGTATTATCATTTCCAACAACTATTAGTACACTGTTCCTTTCTCTGTCTTATCTAACCTCAGACTCCCACACACTTATGGTAGATTCCACCCACTGATGACCTCCTAATCCACGCTTTGCCTGGCCTTGGATATTGGAATCATACTATTTTTTTATTTCCCACAAATAAGTGCACTCATTCGATATCTGTCCTTTTCCTTCTGGCTAATTTCACTTAGCAGGATCCTCTCCATGACCATCCATTTATAGGCAAATTTCATAACTTTGTTTTTTCCTAACAGCTGCATAGTATTCCATTGTGTAGATGTACCACAGTTTATCCAATCATCTACTCTCAGTCCAGATTCTGGCTATTGTTAATAGTGCTGTTAAAAATCTGCATACATTTTAGTAGGAATTCCTAAAATTTCTGCAGATGACCAGTGTCAGCTGGCATGACACTTTTTAAAAGTGGAAACTCATATATTAAGAAAAGAAATCAATAATAACAGAATATACTATGTGTTTATTATAACACTTTCTAGAAACCTGTTACTAGATTTCGTTTTATTTTCTCAGTAAGACAGTAGTCATCTTGAGCTCATGGCACTTATGGTTATGATTAGGAATGACAAAATTTCAAAGTAGGGAGGCTGAAGGGATAGTAAAGCTGTTAGGGTGCTAGCTTTGACCTACCCAGGTTCATTCCCCATCTGGTCCCCGAGCCCCACCAGGAAAGATTCCTGAGAACAGGTTCAGGAGTATGCCCTGAGCACCACCCCCAAAACCAAAGCAAACAAGCAAGCAATCAAGATCTCAGAATCAGAAGAGACTTTGAATAGCATTTTAATCCATCCTTGTCTATCAACTGATGAGTTTAAATGGGAGAATGAGTGACAGAGGGTGGGAGAAGGGGAGGGAGTGAGAGAGAGAGAGAGAGAGAGAGAGAGAGAGAGAGAGATGTCCTCCCAAATAGTCTAACTTCAGAAAAAAAGTAATGATGATATTGTTTGTTTTGACCTGATTTCGTCATTAACAGACTAACGTGGCTATATGTGCTGTAGTCTTCCTGGTCTACTACTTAAATCTTCCTCAAACCTACAACTTTTAAGGTTTCTTCATTTTTCTACAGTCTACTTCTGCTGTTCACTTTATTCTTCCACAGCCTTTTTGTAAAACATTCTTCAAACTCTAGCTTCCTTAGTGTGGAGTGAAAAAGGACGCTCTTAAAAAAAAAAAAAAAAAGGACACTCTTACTAGCCAGATCGTAGGTCTGAGAATTATGCAAAACTTTCAAGAAAACCCAATTATCTCCAGGTAAATTCCTACCCATGAGTGGTCTGTGGTGTGAAGACCTCTGACCTCTGTCTCTCACTTACAAGTGTGCCCTTCATTCCCATGAGACCATTTTTTTCTTTTGTGTGAGTTTCAAGCCCAAGGTTCCAGCATCTATGGGACCTTTCAGACAAAACTTTTTTCAGTTCTTCAAAATGCAAAAAATTCATTTCAAGCATATTTACAAAATAATGTTCTGCCTGGTAATTGCTATTGGCTGACTCCTGTTTCCCTGCCCACCCTTGTTTAACGCCTGCAGATGAATTTGCTACACTCTGTGGAAGTCAAAGACCAGGTTTTGTCATTGACATTTACACTGGCTTACCCGTTGGTGAGTATGACAACATTGCCAGAACTTGCTGTCTTTGTCTGTGTTTTAATAAGGTGAAATACACGCCATTTTTTGTTGTTTGCTATGCTTTTCCTTAGAGAACATAGTCATTAAATAGTGCTTGTTAGCTTTAGTTAAACACTGATTTCTTAGTTCACAGCAAAACAGTACAAACATTTTCTGCATTTCTGCCTAGTTGGCAGCAACACACTTTGCTCATGATTAAGATAATTACAAAGCTTTTCACAAAAGTTCAGTGAGACTTAGTTAAACCAATTCTGTGCATCAACAAAAGAGATTCTGGGTGTAGGGCCAGTAAACATTCGATTTGATGCTAAGTCCCTAGTGCTTAATAAGGCATAGGTTTAGTATGGATTTTCACACCAAAACTCATTGTAGATTGTTCATAGAAATCCTTTTTGTGTGTCAGTTTCATATCATAGAAAACCTCTTCTGGTTATATGCTTTGCGAATTTCAGATGTGAAATTTAATGTGTGTGTGTGTGTGTGTGTGTGTGTGTCCAATCTAAGGTCATTTGGTAATTGGAACAGAGACTACTACAGTATTAGAGATGCTGATGCAAGATGAAAAAAATATTGCACTGTGTTTATCCCATAGCAGTAATGCCTTTGTGATTTCAAACTAAATAATGTTGAAATCAATGGGAAGCTATGGCATTCTCAAATTTGTCCCCAATGTGATTTATAGGCATCCTCAGACACCCACCTAGGGTTGAGCTATTGTGTCTAGTAGCAAACATCCCCATTTGCTTCTTTCTGCCTCTTCCTAATAAGTAAACTGAAATCTACATCATCCTTTCCAGTGACCTTGTTTAAGAAAACAAGAGTCTGGTCCAGCAATCAGCCCAGCTTTCTCAGGGCCAAATCCATATGGCTCCACAGTCTAGTCAACGTCCAAAGAAACTTCATGGTTTGGAAAGAAACACTGCTAAATGGCGTTGGCATGAAACACCTGGCCCTGGCTGCTTTGTTTTCCCCTCCCCCAAACAGATATTTTCATATCCTGAGAATCTCTGATCTGAAGATAAGTAGTCTTTCATAGTAATGGTTTTCCACAGACGCGCCCAGAATGTACCCCAGCAAGGCCTGCCCCCAAGGTTGGCAGCAGGCAAAGACAGACTTGAAACAGAATTAGTGTTGATCACCAGTAGAGCTGGAAAGGTCCCCTACATCATCTGGTGCAAATGATTTGCTTTACAGTTGAGGGGACAGAGGCCCAGGGCGGGGAAGGGACTCAGCCGAGGTCACCTAGCTAATTAATAACAGAACTGGGACCAGACTCCAGTCCTGACTCATAGATGCTTCGCCTCTAGCTCTTGAAAACTAGAAATGTGATAGTTAGAAATACGCTTATTGTTACCAAATTCCACTATGACAAAATATTTATATGACTGAGAAGCTTTGTTTTATTTAAGCTTTATACTCTCCTTCTGAAAGGTCTTAAGATTGTTGGCATATAAAGTCTGTTCATATGGGGTTAAAACTATAGCAAGTTTATTAATCTTGTTTTAAAATATAAACTTCTACAAACTGAGGTTCAAATGAAATCCAGACAGGAAAAGAAAATATAATTTTAATATCTCTTTTTGCTATTTTATGCCTAACAATGACCAGAAATTTCACCCAGTCTGTTATTGTTAAACTTGATAATATATTACTTATATTTAAAAAGTTTAAAATGTGACTATATACTTTATGATTTAACCCACACAGAAGTTACCTGATTTTTTGGTTTGCTAATGATACAGTTATGATACTAGTTTCATAATTTTTAACTGAATAAGAAATATGTGGAAATCAAGACATATTCAAAATAACAAAGATCCCTTTGAGACCTTGTTTCTCTGTCCTCATTAGCAATCCATTTGCCTTCAAGCAAACTCATATGCACATAATTTCGACTCTTTAGAAAAGAGTCTAAAACAAATCTATGACCTGTAAAGTTCTCCCTTTAAAACAGATTGACTTTATTTTATTTTTATTGCGGTAACATTGGTTTATAAGAGTGTAAATGCTTTTATGTTTTAGAGGTATCAACTGTATCACTGTATCACTGTCTTCCCTTAGTTTATCCATTTGCTCCAGCGGGCACCAGTAATATCTCCATACGTCCTGTCCTGTGGCAAGCAAGTGTAGCCTAAGGGCATCTGCTTGCTCCAAGGACAAGAAAAGCCTCAAACCATTCTTCAGGACATATTCTTAGATAATACTGATTTTAGGATAAGGTCCTTCCCAGGATCTTTCTCATTTATACACTGTATACAGTTCTAGACAGGTTCTAACTGATACCCATCATTCCAGTAAGCCTAGCAAGAAGCCAGAGCAACCCACACATCATGTGGTCAGTCATTCTCAACATTCAGACTCCATAGTTACTCAGAGCTCCATCCAAGCGAAAACCTGATCTTTCCCCTATAAGTTTCATCAGTCAATGCTCAGGGTGAGAGCCCTCTGCTGATAGTATACCACCTACACGGCAGAGCCTGGCAAGCTACCCGTGTTTTATTTGTTATGCCAAAAACTAGTAACAATTATGGACCTCAGTTCCATGTTTTAGGAATACGTATAAAAAAGTCACCGATCTTTATCTACCACCAAAGTGCCAATGTCCCTCCGCTGCAGTTCACAAACCCTTTCCCATCTACACCTTCTCATCTTGGTAACAGGTTGGTTTTAGGCTCTGATTCTTCAGAAATTGCAGTTGTTCTTATAGAGTCCATTGAGTTCATGGCTGCAAAGTACCTTACAGAGAGTTCTGATTATATGTGAGCAAAACTTTCAGCAAGAGTCAGAAAGCCACTGTGTTTTGGAAAGGTTTGGAAGGTTCGGCAGGTAGACCTAAGACTGAAATCCCTTCCCAGCTTTCCCATGCTTTGTGGAACTCCACCAAGGGACAGCTGGAGGGACCTACCAGTATACAGAGTACTTTGATAGTGTTTTGTATGATGTTAAAATACACACACACACACACACACGAAAGAATAACCTGTTAGTGCATACCTGGTATCAAATTCTGACTGCCTCCAATTGGTTTTGAGATCTTTGGCATGTTTCATCTAGCTTGGCCTTTGTCCCTTCACCTGTCTGATGAGAAAATTCAAAATATCTAAAGACTGTCTCCTAGGATGACTGTGATTAGTGAGTAAAGTCATGGTTGGTGCCTGACAAACATCCCAGACATATAGAAAGGAGTGTCCTACTACCATTCTTTGTTCTAGATGAAGTTGAATGGTGAGGACTTCAGAGGTGGTCAGACAGTGGTGGACTAGCCCAGAATGTGCTGGGTGATACCTGTGCTCAGGGCTGCCTCCCTCTGGACAGCCCTGGCGTAGCCGTAAGTTCTGGCTCCACTCTCACTTCTGCTTCAGTTCCATCTTATGTACACTAAACCTGCTTTCTTTTTATTCTTTTTTGGGGGTGTACCTTTTCAGTGCTTGGGCCGCTTTTAGCTCTGTGCTCAGGAATCACTCCCAGGTGATGCTAGAGATCAAACCTGGGCTCCTGCATACAAAGCAGGTACTCGGCCCACTGAGTACTAGCTCCTTTCCCCATGGACTTTTGTTGTTTTTTCCCATTGTTTTCTTTTTTTTTGTGGCAGCATTATTTTATTTATTTTTTGGGGGTCACACCTGGCAATGACTCAGGGGTTACTCCTGGCTCTGCTCTCAGGAATTACTCCTGGCGGTGCTCAGGGGACCATATGGGATGCCAGGGATCAAACCCAGGTTGGCCACGTGCAAGGAAAATGCCCAACCCACTGGACTATCACTCCAGCCCCACCCCATTGTTTTCATTCCCTCCTCCTTCCCTTCATTGTAGTAGTCGTTTGTAATGGCTGCTACAGACACTTGTCTGGCTGTAGTGCTCCTAAAAGGTTGCACGTCAGGTTGTGGAATGCACATATTTGGCTGTGGTGCTCACCAATGATTGCACTTGGTACATAATCTCTGAGGCTCAGAGACTCTGTCCTGGTTGAAGTGCACATATCATGTGATGCCTTCCAGGATTATTGCAGTTCTCATAATCCATGCTCTTCAGTGCTTGTCATTCCTGTCCATGACACCCGCACGCCTTTGTCGTTGAAAAGTTTGCTAGGCTCACACCCTTTTGTGGATCTCACACCTGTTACGGTGTAACCTAAAACTGCTTGTGGCACTGGGGATCACAGACAACAGGGCTTCCAGGGTCACACTTAACAAGTGTGGAACACTGGAGGCTAAAACTTGTGACTATATGTTTTCAATGAAGGTATCCTAAGCCTTTATGCTATTCTTCTGAGTCCTTTAACAAGCTAGTTGTACTTGACACTTAACATTGGTCAGGCCACATGTGAGAGCTGGAGCTGTCACGGAACAGCAGCCAAACCCAGATTCTGATCTAGAAAGTCCATTCTACTGGGACAGTCCTTCAGTGCTGGCCTCATCATCAGAGCCAGCTCACGCTCAGAACTGTGGTCCAAAGGCCTATGCTGGAGAAGAGGTGTTGGAGCACATTTGAAAAGTCAGGCTGACTTTGGCTGTGGGCTCCCAGTTTTTCTCCAGCTCACCTTTACCCTTCTTGCCAAAGCCTCCTCATACTATTGGGCATAAAGCCTATCTACTGGTGGCAGTTTCTTTTATTTTATTCATCTAGTGCCCGGTGCCTGGTTGGTATAAAAATGGTCCTCAGATGAAAAGCTGATGTCCTGAAACACAACCAAAAAAGATAGATGCTAAATTCAGATTGATATGTGAATGTCTGGAAGGTGGTTTTGCCAAAGTGGTTTCAACATTTCCTTCACTATTGTCCTTAACTTCTGTTATCACCAGCCCAACTTGTACATACCCAGGTGCCCCTTCTTTGGTTAGGACCTATAGATCTGATTTAGAATGTCACTTAGAAGCAGCTGCCTGTCATCCCGGTTACTCTGTTTATGGGGCTCTTGTACCATGCTATTACTCATACATGGCTGCTCTTGTCTCTAGATATTGATGAGTGCCGGGAGATCCCTGGAGTCTGTGAAAATGGGAGTGTGTATCAACATGGTTGGCAGCTTCCGATGTGAATGTCCCGTGGGCTTCGTGTACAATGACAAGTTGTTAATTTGTGAAGGTAAGTGATGTTGCCAGCCTACATGATCATTTAAGTGCTCATGTCCAGAAATGAGCCAACTGACTACTTATATATACACTGGGCAAAATTCACAGTATAGCAATGGTAAAAATTGATCCAGCTCTAGAAATGATCCAGGGCATGCTGTGGAAAATTTTAAATTTTATGCGTAAAAATAAATAAATAAATTAGTAACACCCAACAGAAAAGGAAAAAACAGGATGTACATTCTCTGGCTGTCTCCCTTCACCCTCCACCTACACACATACGCACACGCATATACACACCACACACACACACGCACGCATGCACACATATGCACACTCAGCATTAGATTTCCCAGATGATATAAAAAAATGTTTTGAGTTCCTGGGTGTTTCCAATAGATTTTGCTTTTGTTTCACATTGCTTGAAAGCAAGCATAAGCACTGGGTAGTCATCTTGAGTTGAATCTCAAAATCAGCATTCACTTCCAAACAGAGCCTACGCTACCCCAAGTGAAACAAGGTTAATGCAAATATTCCAAATGCATGAGAGAATTCCAAATGGCAAGAACAGCAAATTCGATTTTATATGAAGAATGTTGGCATGCATGCAAATGGTTCTTTTTATTTTCAAATTACCTCCCTTGCCATGTGTATGTGCTATGATTCTGTGCATTCCTTACAGCACTTCATAGTTTTCCTACATCTGGGGAAGATAGAGTTCTTTTCAATTTTAGTAAAAGAGACGTTACTGCTTATTAAACATACCATGTGCTCTAGGATAGCTGGAAAAATATTTTTTAATTTAATACTTAAACTTGGGACCTGTGATGGAGGCTTTGTTGAGGTCAGAATGACTTGTTATAGCTGAGAGGTTGTATTAGAGAACACATGTCAGTGTTTTAATGTCCAAAAAACGTTTCTCCTAACCAGGAGACAACTTATAAGTCATGAGTCAAGTTATGGTACCAAGCATGTTTGGTCAAATCTCCTTATTTATTAAGTCCAAGTTGATATCTGTCTCTTACGCAGCCTATTGTGTGTTGGAGTAGAAAAGAGGTGGAAACATATGGAGTCTTCCTAAGGAGTCAGTCACTTGGGTCCTGGCCCTGTGTTTTGGGAGACCTTCAGGATCAGGGGTCTGAGGAAGAGCAATGTGGGGAAGAGGCAGCCGTCACACCTGGTCTTCCTCAGAGCCTGGACTTTAATCTCCCACACAATCCTCAAGACACCTGCCACCTTCTTGTGGCCTTGCTTCTTCTCTGTCGTTCAGAACCCCTTTGGATGTCTTTAGCACCAGGCTGCATCTCTGGTTCTTACCGATTGCTGGCACAGCAGTCAGAGTATAGAGGCCCTTAGTCAAAACCCTTATGCCATCTTTGACCAGCAAGTTCCCCCTACACCTGGCCGCTCACATGAGATCGAGGCTGTCCAGAAGGAAGTTGGTTCACTGTCAGGTTCACAGTTGATGGAGAGTGAGCTTACAAAGCCTTCAAACATACAGTTTCCTTTGTATGAGGCCCTCATCTTTTGGGTGAATGTTTAATCCAAGGTCAGCTGCTTCCCAGCACACTGTTAGCTCTCAGAATGAGGAAATGAAGTTTTGATTGCACACATAGCTCCGCAGCGCAGAGGTTGGAGCCAATTCCAGACGTGACTTCAGGAGCTTCCCTGTATATAATGAGATGCTAGGTCTGTCACAGAAGTGTTTGCCTGTGACACCATTTGGCTTTTGAGCAACACCCGCTATGCTGTTTCTGCACACCCTTCATAGGAGAGCAAGCGTGGCAGGGGTGAAGTGGTACTGGGTTCTGGGCCCATTGTACCCCAAAGCAGGCCCACTTCCCCTCTTTGGATCTGTTGCAGAGGGGCACATCCATCCACACTGGACAGAAACTCTCCTGAGCTGTCAGCTGTGCTGAGGTTTTTCCCATGCCTGGGAGGCAGAGGTTGATGTAATTACCGCCCCCTTGTGGGAACTTTGGCTGAGTCAACTTCTGTGTTAGACTTCACTTCTGACCCTGGTAAGAACCAGGGTCAACTCCCATCTGTGTTACAGGCCATGCTCTTTACGGGACTTTAACTAATGAGATTGTTTGCCTGAGATAGGGATGTGAAGCCTATATTTTGTCCCTCGGGACAACCTGGACTGTGCAGCCACTTTCATGACGTCATGAATTTGAACAATATTCATTGTCATTGTTGTCCTTGTTTTTTTTAAATGTAAGCAAACATCTGCTAGAGCATTGTCAGACTTTGGCACACACAGTCTCCAGGAGAGTGGGTTGTTTTCAGTAGTTTTATGGTCAGCTTTTCTGTTACATTTCCTTGAGTCGACAGCCATGTGGCAGTAATTTAAGCAGCTCAAGGAGCTGTCTGGCGCCAAAAGCCCCAGCATCACCTGCAAGCTTATTGGAAATGGAGCTTCTCAGGTCATTCCCAGACATTCTGAGTCAGAATCTTCTTCTCAGCAAGGCCCCAAGTTATTTGCATGCACATTAAGGTCTGGGGTGCTCTTCTCTACAGAGCTTACAGTTGCCAAAATAAGTAACCTGATTGAATCTTAAAACCCTGGGTGTTGACCAAACGCCGATATGATTTCCCAGCATATAAGGCTATATCTATACCCATAGCAAGCCCTGGCCCTAGCTGCAGAGTTTCATGTGCATCAGTACAGTCCGTATGTGGTCATTAATCAAGTACTGCCATTTAGGGAAAAGATGAGGAAAGGGGGTATTTAGACTGTATCGTCCGCTTTATAGAACTGGGCTCCATGAGAAACCATAAGTGGATTTTTTGTGAGAGAATTCACCCACTTGACACCAGATGCTGCCGTTCAGATTTAGTTCTCTTCTGTTTGCAGATATTGACGAATGCCAGAACGGTCAGGTGTGCCAACGCAACGCCGAGTGCATCAACACTGCCGGCAGCTTCCGCTGTGACTGCAAGCCTGGCTACCGTTTCACCTCCACAGGGCAGTGCAGTGGTAAGTACCTCCCTGCAAGAGCAGATGCCCACCAGTGGGCTCTCCCTCTCCCAGCTCCAGATATGTGGATTTCTTTAGATGCAGTTAGGCTGAAGAATACATTAGCTAAGATTTGGACACCTGAGGTTTAATAACTAAACTGGGAGAAAAGGGAAGTTGTTGAAATGTCTACATAGTTAGCTTGTCCACGCTGTTCTATATACATGTGATGTTTTCCAAACAAGAGATAGGGCATGGGAGCTGGAATGATAGTACAGTGGTTAGGACCCTTGACTTGCACACAGCTGATTCAGGGTCCATCTCCAGCATGCTATGTGGTCTCCCAAGCCCACCAGGAGTGTTCCCTGAGCACAGAGCCAGGAGCATTAAGTCCTGAGGTCCCTTGGGTGTGGTCCAAACCCCCACTCCCAAAAGAGCTAATGCATTAATTCCATATTTGCTTCTCTGCCAACTAGCTTGGGCATCTGCACACAAACATATAAGTGTGTGCATACACAGGTATTCATACTTCTAACCAAGAGTGAGTTTCAACTACTGTTTTCCCTTTTACAGAATCCTCCTTAGACAGGAGGGTTTCCCCCGTGCCATTCTTATACACCAAGTCTGGGCATAGAAACTTTTCTGAGCTGGCACAGACACTCAGAGAACAGAAATGATCAGCAAGATCTATCCTGAGCATCTTGCTGAGGATAAAAATGACCAGATGACCACTTGCTGGGGAAAAAACTAGTAATCGCTCTTTGTTAGCTGTAAGTTACCTACAGTGAAGTGAGAAGCTCTCCCTGGAGGTTAGAACTTTGTTCACTTTTGTCGGGGGTGTGATAGAAAAAAAGAAAGAGTGTGATATTGATTGAAATTAATGGTAGTTATTAAGTATCTGATGGTCTCTTGTGGCCCATGGTACGCACCAAAATAAAAACACTAATGCTTCAAACCATAAGTCAGAGATCACCTTGCAATGATTTTTACATTAAGTTCGAAAGTAATTATAATCAGTATATATTTAGCAAGGGGGAAAATGTGTTAGTTTGCTTCTGACTTGTTTCCACGGGAGTTTCCTGGATTTTTATGTATTTGTGAATGAAAGCACACAAAAGGAAAAGTGGTCATATTTTCCTTGGGTTTCCTGGCCCACTTGTGATTAAGTGATAGGAAGTACACTGCTCTCTGTAGGGTATTTTACATTGTTTTATGAGACCTTGTTGGGAAGCGGGTGTCATAGCAGAACAAAAATTCATTTTGAGAATCAAACTTGTTTTGCTGAGCTTAAAGGAACATGTGCAAGTGTTTAGCATTTTGTCAACAGAGCAGTTATTATCCATCTATTAAAAAACAGGACAGGAAAAGTGGGAGGTCTCTGATAGAAGTCACAATGCCCAGGAGGAACTTGGCATTGACACCATTTCCCTGCATTTTGTCTTAATTTATGTTTCTTTGAAATTGAGTAAAATTATTCCAATCAAAATAAAGAATTGCTGATAATATAGAACTTGTCAGTTCACACTAATTCACAGAAAGACAAGAAGTAGAATAAGCTATTTGTACATCAAGACAAGATGTTCTTCCAGGGATTGCTGGAGCTTAAGCCTTACCATATTTTCTTGTGGGATTCTAACACACACACACACACACACACACACACACACACACACATATATATATATATATATATATATATATCACATCAAGACTTCTGCTGTGATCATTACTATGAGAGAGTGTTATCTGAAGCCCAAACTTAAGGGAGGTCCCTCATTCATTAAATTCCTCAGGAAAAAGACACACTAACTAGGTTTCAAAACTGCAGCTTCTAGAGTTGAAGACATCATTCTGGATGTGCATTTATTTACCTCTTAAAAATTGTTTTACAATGTCTTCAAATACTTTCCTATGTATGATGTTTTTCAGACATATTGTAAAACAATCCTCTTTCCCTGTGTCTAAGATGAAAAGGACTAAAATTTTCTTTTTATCATAAGCTTTTATTTAAGTCTATAAGTATATCCTTTCAAATCCTAAATCACAGTTGACCATAATACTCATATAGTTACTGAGAGACCTAAAAGGAAAATTAGGTATCTAAGCCCAGGATAACACTCTGATCTCCTGAGCTATATAGTTATAGCAAATAGTTTCTTCTGGAATGTATCACTCACTTAAAGACAAGAGACAAGTTCTTCTGATGACCTTATCATCTCTTCTCTTGACTGTGGGTCCCTCCCCACAATAAACTATGTAACGCTTCTATGCCAACTTCACAATAATCTCCCAGAAGTTTCTGGGATACTATTGAACCTATTTTTCTGATTTTAAGATAAAATGAACTTCACAATTAAGTTCTCTAGAATTGTAACTTTTTGTTTCATTAATAGAATTTTGAAGTACTCCCATGTTTTACCTTTTATGAGTCATCATGGATTGGGTAAAAAAGGAAACAAAAACCTAAAGATCCCTTTCTAAGAGATCATTTAGTCTCTTCATTTCCACAAACTCCAGAGAAAAGACAGCTCTAGTTCTAATTGTATACTAATACACTAGTATAATTTATGGGCACCCAAGGGTACCTAAAGACACTCCTATTCAAAATCAGCTACTTCACAGAGCTTGGAAGTGGATATCAATTTCCTCTGCTTATTCTAGGAGGCCATGTTCATTTTAAATCTTTTTTCTCCCATGGGAATAATCACAATTTGTACAGATAACCAGCATCTATATATAGCTAGCAGTAACTCCTAATTGGTATATCCCAACTTCCTTTTTTAAACAGTAATTAGAATATTGACAGTTGATTTTTAAGCTTAGTTTTATTGATTAGAGTTCAGTGATTTACAATACTGTTATTGTTACTGGTGGTTTCCCATGCACATAATTCTAACACCACACCGATCACTAGTGTACCCACCTCCTTCCTCCTAAGGACTCCATTGCCCTGCCCTTTCAGCTCCCTTCCCTTTCCATCCCCGCTTTACCAACTCAGTGTAAATCAGTTCTTCCTTTGTATGCCTTTGTACATTTCCCCCTCATAATTATCTACCCAATCTCACTAGAGACTTTTAAATAGTATGGTGATTCATCAACCTAAATGTTAATAATATTGGAAGAGGTATTCCTAAAAAAGAGCGTTGTGATCACATGAAATTCAGGGAACATATTGTCCTCTGGCCTAGGCATAGCTACTCCTTGCAGAATGTGCTGGCTCTCAGTGGCCATCTGCTCAAACACTCAGCAAGTCCAGATTATTCATGTACCAGAGCCCAGGATGTCACTGTGCTACTAAATTTGTGTGTCTGAGGTGATATTCTACTGTTTTCATCTCCTGTGTAACAACATGAAAATGAGAACAACACTCTGTTTTTCTAATAGCATTGGTCCTAAAAGTAGAATTCTGAGGGCTTTTAAAAATTAAATCTGAGAATTAGAAGACCCATAATTGTGTTATTGATGGATCCATGTAATAAATCCTATCTCTCAGATAATTAGATTCCAGGATAAAACAACTCACTTGAGGATCAATATAATTTAAGCTTAAAGACTGGCAGCAACAAGGTGAGAATGCTTTTCTTTTAATAAATCAGATTGAAAATTAGGATTGCATCAAGTCTAAAATAAGCCTTATGTCCATATGAAGATGGTTGAGATGGAACAAAAATCAACGGGAGATAGACAAAACAATGAGATCAACCTTGAAGAAGAAACAATGTGGGTTATTCATCAAGAAAACTTAGCAACAGAATTTTTTTAAAAATTCCACGTAAAATAGGACATCCCCTTAGGGTCCATGATTTCATCCCTCAAAATATGACTAGACAAAACACTTTGATTCATTCCACAAACTGCATGACTGCGTAGGCAGATATTGCGATATAGATTCTCTCTCAGCTTGATCATTTAGTCTCCATCCTACTTCTCAGTTTTCTCATTTTTCAGAACATCTTTAGACACTGCACCCAGTTTTCATCATAGCATATATTATTAACATACTCTGAAATCCCAATAAATTAGGGTAAGGTTAGACCATTTTGAAAAAGAATATGTAGATATAATGCCTGCACTCTCTTTTACTACTTTACTTTAGAGCTCAGATTAATTCTGACTTACCTAGAAGTAAGTTAATCATTCTGATTTTGACTTCTAAACTTCTCTTTATGATGCTTGTTACAGATCGCAATGAATGTCAAGAAACCCCCAATATATGTAGCCATGGGCAGTGTATTGACACAGTGGGAAGTTTTTATTGCATTTGCCACACTGGTTTTAAAACAAATGATGACAAAACTATGTGTTTGGGTAAGTGTTTGATTGTTGTTTCATTTTCTTCTTCATGTCCTATTGTAAAATTTATTTCCATCTAAAGTACATAAAATTGATCCTAAGTTTCTCAGTAATTGTGCTATTTATAAAATATTATTTGGTATATTTTCTTCGGCATTCTGAGCATAAAATTACTACCTTGTTCATTTGACTATTAATTCAGAAAAGCATTTAACTAGGAAGTAAGAAGACACTAAGATAAATATTTAGTTGTATTAATGTTAATGGCCAAGATACTAGGTTTTTTTTTATTAATACTTATGTAGGTTTGCCTTATTGGAACAGAACGCATTTTAGTGTTCAAAAATGAGCAATTTTCTTTACTAGAGTCTGCAGTTTATTCCAGATCCTACAAATTTATACAGTCTAGTAAGGGGAAAGGAAGAAACACTTCATTTCCCCCTGGTGCAAAGAGCTCAGCATTTTAGATAAATTACTTGGTTTCAGTACTGAATCAGGATGCTGATTTAGATTATGCCTCAGAATCCTATATAATCAACAGTTTCTCTCCTTCCAATTCTTTATCTACTTTAAAGCAATATCCAGTGAGCCTTTTGGAGACTTCATGAATATGAATCTGTTTCACAGTTGAAAAAAAATCATAGAGTAATGTTTAAAGTATTTGCCTTATTTCTTTGGGCTATAAATTGAACTTATCCATTAAAGAACATGCCCATAAAATATTTGTAGTCTTCAAAGCTGATAGCAAATGTTAACTATATCTGTGTAACCATCTGGTGATCACTGTGGAGCTAACCCCTATGTAACCATAAGACTCTGCCCAACTTTCTGGGGAAGAAAAAACATCCAGACCAAAGTTCTGTACAGCTGGCAAAGGAATGCATCTGGATATAGTCTTGAAACACACACACATGTATTAAAGTCATTTTGGGTTCAGCTCTGGGCTGCTGATATAGGAACACAAATAATTGTGGGAATGTAGTCAAATTTTTGAACAAAAAAAGAAAATTCTAACTGTAGACCATTAATTTTTCTAGTTTGAGGCATTGCTTCCTACTCTCTATCCTTCTTTTTGCCCTACACCTTCTGATTTTGCCTCATTCTCCCAAACCAAGAGTATCTTCTTGCTTCGTTTTCGATGCTTTATTTCCTCCTCAGAGTTTGTCTACTCTCTATAAGAAAAATGTTAGCTGCTGTACCAAAGTGCAAAGACATACAAGACACCAAAATAGCTTTGCCAAGTAAAGAAAAAGATCAGCTGAAAGATAATAATAGAAGAGTACATGAGAAGTATCAAATTTATTGCCTTCATACTGGATTAGTTTTGGAGGGAGGCAAGTCATCCCTGGTGGGAGTGGTTATAGATTTTTAGGTATTCACTGGGATAAAAGCAAAAATTACCTGAAATGGTAGGTAAATTAGAAACTATTTATTTTTACTAAATGAGGGTAATTCCAGGTGATTTACTGCTACTTGGTAAACTGGAATCCTTTAGACTGATGTTAGCCAAAGGTGGCAACAAATCAAGCCCCAGATACAACACAAAACTCCGATTTCAAGTGAAAATATTGGAGAAAAGTGACATGGGTGGAGAATTCTAGAAGTAAATAGAATAAAATCATTCTGGTCCAGTTGTCATGGCCTTGGCTTGACTCTGAGGAAGGGTTAGAACTCACTGGTTCCTTACAGGGGAGCCACACTGCTATAGTAGACCGGCATCAACTAGGGCTCAGCCTCCAGATTCCATTTTATGAACAGGCTTAACTCCAGGCAACCAAATGACCTCTTCTTCCACCAATAATCATGTTTTCTATGGCTTTTGTTCCTCCTAGACATAAATGAGTGTGAGAGAGATGCCTGTGGAAATGGAACTTGCGAAATACCATTGGTTCCTTCAACTGTCGCTGTAATCATGGTTTCATCCTTTCTCACAACAATGACTGCATAGGTAAGTGTAAGGCTCTGCGCATATATAAAAGTGAACTCGGGGCTGGAGCGATAGCCCAGCGGTAGGGCGTTGCCTTGCATGCGGCCGACCGGGTTCAATCCCGGCATCCCATATGGTCCCCGAGCACCGCCAGGAGTAATTCCTGAGTGCAGAGCCAGGAGAAACCCCTGAGCATCGCCGGGTATGACCTAAAAAGAAAAAAAAAAGTGAACTCAAAAGTCATTTTTATATATGTTCCTGTAATTTGCATCATCTTCAGTGGAATTGCTACTTATATATATTTTTAATATATGCCATCCTAGTCATTGCAATTGGTTTAAACAGTTGTCAAATATAATGTGCTAGGCCATTTGTTTTATTAAGATGCTTAGTAGGAGCTAAATGTTTTATGCCATGAGTTATTATTGTGCTGTGAATTTCAAAATAAGTGGAATTAAGTTTTCTATGCTGTAAATCAACTTTCATATTGGAAGATATTCTTTTCATAAGAATTATGTATTTCAGGAATAAGGGCCAACTTATTTACCTGTTTCATTGTTTAGCCACTTGTTTAGCAGTTTCATTGTAATTTTATTAAGTAAATGATTGAGCCTGTAAAACTCTCCTTGCAAACTGTGACAAATTATAAGTAACAGTAATCAACCAAATTTTGAATCATGGTAGTGGCTGACTTTATATTCTTCTAATTGTAATGCTCAGTATTCTTAGCTGCATTGAGTAGCAGATTTTCAGTTTTGACCTTTAAAAATGAAAACCCTAAAGGAATATCAAGGTAAAACTGACATATAAAGTTGGCATATGAATTATCAACCTAAGAAAATTATATCATGGTAAGAGGTTGGGATTGGTGTTTAAAGTCAATCTGTTCCACAAAGTTGAATCTTCAACAGAAATTTGCTGAGCCAGGAAGGCCACTGAAATTCAGAATAAGTATTTTTTCCTCTTAAAGGTTTTGATCATTGCTGAGAGTAGGACATTTTCTGTGGAATTTATTGAAAGATTTTTTTTTTGACAGATGTTGATGAATGTGCCACTGGAAGCGGGAATCTTTGCAGGAATGGCCAATGCATCAATACAGTGGGGTCCTTTCAGTGCCAGTGCAATGAAGGCTACGAGGTGGCTCCAGATGGCAGGACCTGTGTGGGTGAGTGCTGCCTGAGATGACCCTGCAAAGCATGTTCCCAGACACCAGCCCTAGAGTCATACTGTCTCCCACAATCCTGCCTTCTGCAAACCTGGAGGAGAATATCACATGGCATTGCAATCAACACCCTGTAGACTGTCTGAAACCATATATATATAGTGTATATATATATATGCACACATATATATGCATGCATATATATATACATATAAATATGTGCATATGTATGTATATATGCACATATTTATATGTATGTATATATGTATATAAATCCATATATTTTAAACATATAATATACAATATTCTAGAACTCTACCTTTATACTTTATTTGTGTATATACAACTTTTTGGTGCTCACAGAGAATAGTTTTAACATTTAATAATAAAATGTACTATAAAATACTTTCTTATATTTTTTTCTTCAGAATATCTTCATAGAAAACTCAAATATTTTAGAAATACCCAACAAAATTATTTTCACTTATTACTTTTCTAAAAATACTTTATTTGTGGTAGGTCAAATAAAATATGGTTTGTTATATCTACCCTTCCAAAAGTTGAGGCATCTTACTTTTATTGAATCATTAATTTTATTCAAGGTATATTTTTATGGACTCTGGTTTTATGGATTTCTTTGGTTTGAGCCCAGTTTCTTTTGAATTTTAATTGTTTGATGAAAATCATGCCAGTAAAGGCCTATCCTTTTTATCTCCCTTCTCTTTACAGATATAAATGAATGTGTTCTGGATCCCAAAAAATGTGCACCGGGTACCTGTCAAAATCTGGATGGATCATACAGATGCATTTGTCCACCTGGATACAGTCTGCAAAATGACAAGTGTGAAGGTAGGAGGGGAACAGATGTTTATAAATGAATAGTGTTGGTTACTGCACTGACATGATTTAAGTTAAAGCTTTTGTCATTGTGTGATGGTATCTTCATGTTGAAAACTATCAAACACAAATCTAAGCGAAGCAATGACTTGTGGTCTCTTACTTAGGTGGTAAAATCAAAACGTCTAATTCCTGTGCCAATATCTGATGAAGCTCTTTTGCTATATGCAAAGAGATGGTTGTAGACCCTGACTCTTTTCTATACACGCCTTTATGAGTTTGCAAACATTGTGTATTATACTTATTTTAAGTGCCAATATGCTACAACCAAAAATATCTTTTTGATTCCAGCTTATGTTTTTATAGAATAAATTGGTTAAATAATTTATCAAAATTTGTATTGTTTTGACCTGTTGAGTGGTGAAAGTGTTACTACACAGAAATTGTCAGCAAATTTTATAGTATTTCATTCCTTGTACATATCTTGCAGTAAATAAAGACAACCTGCCAGAATTGGATGGATTCATTAGAATTGAAATATATCTCAGGAGTCAATAGTCCATGAATATCTCTTTAAATCCATCTACATATAATACATAACCCATAAATAATTTTGTCCACCTTCAATATTACCAAGAAATGTTATATATCAAATTTAAATCACAGAAATGTGATAATATTCTAAGTAGAATTTTGCAGTTAATCAAAATTATAGATACATGTGAATTGTTAAGTCTTATTTTTACTTTTAATATTGGCTTTATTTACTCCCTATCACTTATATCACTTGTCTTCCTGTTTTCATCAATTTGCTTGAGCAGGCACCAGTAGCATCTCCATACGGCCTGTCACATGCTAGTGTAGCCCAAGGGCATCTGCTCGTTCCAGGAACACGAAGAGCCTCAAACCATTTGTTCAGGTCATGAGAATGAGGTCTATAATTGTTACTGTTTTGGCATATCAGATATGACACGGGTAGCTTGCCAGGCTCTGCCATGCGGGTGGGATACTCTCTGTAGTAGGTATGCTCTCAGTTCCTGTATTTATTGATGCAATGGGGAGAGATCCGCTTTTCTTTTGGGTGGAGCTCTGACGAGCTGTGGAGTCCAGATGTTGAAAATGGCGGCCCTCATGGTGTGGGGGGGTTCCTCTGGCTTCTTGCGAGGCTCTACTGGGATGGCAGGCCAGGGCTAGAACCCGCTATCCCTCCTAGGCACCTCATGATCAGCTGGGCCCAGGGAGAGCTGGTAGCAGTTCTGCCCCATGTATCTGTGTCTGTGTATCTGTGTATTTACTCCATAATTAGTACAAAATTCACCCAGAAAGAACAAAATGAGATTTTAGAAAGAAAAGTCGACTTTCTAAATAGTAAATGTGCCCATTTTACAGTCTCTGCCCCCACTGTTAGAAAGTCAGCACTTAGAGGTTAGTTTAATATTTATACTATTGTCAAGATAATGAAATTAATTCTTAATTTCCCATTAGTTATGAGTGGGCATAAGCTAGATAGTACTCTTACACCTAAGCTTTTCAAGCCTCACCATAGACTTCCATTAATTTAATCATCCATTATCAGTAGCTATCATATGTCCATACGCTAAAGGAAACATACCACAATTCTAAAAGGCCTATTAGCTTAATGAAGAAAGAAAAGTTATAGCTTATATCAGATGAAACATATCTCTTCAGAAAAATGCCTGTAAATAGGAGTTAGCCTGACCTTTTGTGATAGCTTTAGTTTGTACTACATAGAATTATTTTCATGACTATTAGTATCCTTATAGAATTCATACTTTTAAGAGAGTAGCATGAGATATTGGGTGAAGGGAAATACATTTGACCCAAAGGTCTATCTGAGTACTCCAATAACTTCTGCTTACTGTGCAGTAGGAAAGTTGGGTTAGGGTTTCATGCTTCTCTTCTCGCCCAGAGTGATAGGAAGTTGCTGCAGTTTTTCTTGTTAGGCATCTCAGTGTAGGTAAGATTTGTTTTCTCATTCCACTCCTTTAAGGGCACATGCACATTCAAGACCTCTTCAATTACTTAATTAATCAATCAATTAATTGATTGATTGATTAATTAAGGCAAGACTTTTGAAACCCTAGTATGGCACTTACTTTACACAGGCAGGCCCGAGTTCTATTCCCAGAATTCCCTATGGTCCCCTGAGCATCATCAGGAGTAATTCCTGAGTCCAAAGCCAGGAATAACCCTTGAGCATTGTTTTGTTGTAACCCGTTGCAACCCCTCAAAAAAGAAAATTTTTTAACTTCAATTGTCCTTTGATTGAAAAATTGCAATTTTGCAATACATACCTGATGTATCTCCATTGTTCTCTGACTTTCATGCACGTGATCCTTCTAGATATTGACGAGTGTGTTGAAGAGCCAGAAATTTGTGCCTTGGGTACTTGCAGTAACACTGAAGGCAGCTTTAAGTGTCTATGTCCAGATGGCTTCTCTTTGTCCTCTACTGGAAGAAGGTGCCAAGGTAAGTGCCTTTGAAGACTTTCGACTTTCATTATCCTGTGTTTATTTGTGGTGGTTTTATTTTTTAAACATGGCAAAGCTTTGATTCTTTGTGAAAGAGAAGATGGAGAGTTTTCATTCATCCAGAAGTCTAATGATTACCATATGTCAGAGAGTTCATTTTTATTTTTAAGCTTTAAGAACTCATCCATCAAGCTAGGGTTGCTCGTTCAATCGTCCTGGCACTTCAAACTATAGCTCCCCCTAAGAACACAGGCAATTTATCTCATATGTGTGAATTAAAGATACACAGCAAGGTAGCAACAAAAGTCCAAAGGCAACATAATTAGAGAACTGATCCATACAATTGAATTGAGGTGAGTGTGTGAGGGAGTGATGTTGGGTCCTTAGGAGATGGAGGGCATATACTGGTTTTGGTTGTGGTGTTGGAATGACATGTATGAGAAGCCATTATTAATAGCATTGTAAACCATAGAATTTCAACTAAAATTTTTAAATAGAAGGTATATTGTAATCAATGAAATCTGGGACTTGCCCAGTGTGCTGTGGCCAGGTTTAGTGTGGAGAAAGGCAAAATGATTTAGACAGTAATAAAATAGTCAACACCTTCTTGATGAAAAATAAAAATAAGCAAAAGAACACAGATGCCGCTAAGTCAGTCAGTAGGGAAAATCAACCATGAGCAGCTGATTAGAAAGCATGTAATTGATTAAAAAGTTAATCAATAGAATAGGAAACACACGAATATGTGAAGGACTTAGATATAACAAAGATTTGTCACAGTTCATGTGATTGGTTTGGCAGTTTTTGCTCAAAAACATCAGGAAATTTTGAACTTCCAATTGATTAAACTAAGGCTGACTGTAGAGAGAGGATTAGTCTAGCCTCTGAAGGAGGATCTTCAGTGAATCTGAACCAAAATAGTTACTCAAAAAAAATGCAGATAATTCATACACTCTCAGGATCTAAACCATATCCCTTAAATCACAGTTTCAAAAAAGAAATATGAATGGGACGGGATCCTTGCTTGGTCCTAAGATGCGTTTTCAGAAATGCTACTTGTGAACATTCCCCCCCAAAAAGTGAAAAAGATCCTGAACTTAAGAATGCTAAGCATTGTGTCCTAGAAAGTCAATTAGGCTTTACTAAATAAGGCATGTTGTGCTTGAAGATACAAATTAGTTTAGTGAATTTAAATACACATACACACACACACACACGTAACTATTTCCCCCCCAAGCCTGAATATTGTTTTTTGTTGTGGTGGTCACTTGTTGTTCTGTCATTGTTCCAATTTCTTACTTTATTCTTTTGACTATTTTGTTTCACTTTTTTCTTACTTTGTTCCATATTTCCAAATAAAAGGCAATAACTATCATTTTAGATGCCAAAATATTGTTTCTCAGTCTTGCCATTTTAACCTAGGACGAATCATTTAATAATTTGGAAGCTCAGTCACCTCACTTTTAACACTACTACCCAACTAGACCTGCTGAAACATATGACAGAGGTCTGTTAGCTTTTGAGCCCTTCAAAGATGATTATTATTCCATAGATTAGCTTTTCACTTTTCAACTGCTCTTGCTGCCTGCTATTTAGACATGTGAAGAAGAGAAATGGAGAAAGCCCTGTTGATTTGTAGGTAGCTATGAGAAACCCACGCAATTTGGGGAGCTATGGACAGTATGGCGCTTGATTCAAACAGATACTTTGTTTGTATGGTCCCAAGCAGCCAGATGAATTTTAACTTCAACCTCCTTGTTTTTGTGGGCCTTTAATTTGGCTTGACTTTGGAAGGAAAGCAGTGAGAAACCAGGTGTGAATCTGCCAATGTGGCAGCCAGAGGAAACTCGGAGGCTATTAATTCAATTTGCGCTGGCCTGTCATGGAACGAGCTTACACTGCAGGAAGAATCAGCCCAGCTGTGCGCAGCCTTGCCACATGCTTAGCTCCAAGAGGCAGAGCCAAAACTGAGGAATGCAAGCAGAGAAAGTGACTTTTTCGATTCTGATGAAAATTAGGTCATTAAGACCTTGCAGATGAATTGGCATATAGGCCTCTTAGTTAGTGGCTTAGCCCACCTCTGTTTCCCAGGCAACACAGAGTTGATTAATAAACCAATTCTAGAGAATCACAACAAACAAAGATAAATCTCCCACCAAGTACAGATTTTACTGGTATCCAAGAATTAAGAGCTATTTTTTTTTCTTATAAGATGATGAATTGCCAGTCAGGCTTCTATTACATATGGAGTGGAAGAATTTTACAGAACCACAAATAATATTTTTGAAGTAAGAAATGTGTTAGGACTCAGGTGAACAGATACTGGCATCTGACAGGCAAAATTAAGTGAGTCACTCTACTAAACTGAGTAAAGAGAACTTGTCACTTAGGCTCATGCTAACTTAAGGAATTCAGCTTCTTTTTATACTGCTTAGGATTTTTTTCAGAGATAGGGTTATGGGGTGTTGTTCTAGGGTTTAGAATAAGTTAATGATAAAAGAGAATAAGTAAGTTTATTGCACCAGTATTATAACATGCATGGATATGGTTTAAATGAAACATTGCCGCTGGAAGACCAAGGAGGAGTGGGCTTTTTCTCCATAGAGGCCACATCCATCGCTGCTGAAGGACTTTGGGGGCCACTGACCCAGCAAGACAAGCCAGCTCAGTACTACAAGTGCTTAGGGGCCACCAGGGCCATGCTTGGCAGTCCTGGTGTAGAAAGGGCCTGCAATGTTGGGGATCGAACCCAGGACTTCACACATGCCAAAGCATGTGCTTGTGCTCCAACCCTTTGAGATCTGTCCCTGTTCTGAAAATTAAATTTCGGTATCTTTGTTGAGACATTTTGTGAGCAACCAACAATATATATATATATATATATAAGATAATTATAAGCGTATATAATAACAATTATGGACCTCAGTTCCATGACCTGAAGAATGGTTTGGGGCTCTTCCTGTCCCTGGAGCAAGCAGATGCCCTTGGGTTACACTTGCTTGTGACAGGACTTATGGAGATGTTACTAGTGCCCACTCGAGCAAATCGATGAACAATGGGAAGACATTGATACAGTGATACAATAACAATCGGACCAATAATCCTAAACTATTGTGTTCATCATCACATTGTATAAAACAATGTGGTGGTCATTCATGACAACTAACTTGAGATAAATCAAATCAAAAGATAGCCACCACAAACACTAGTTTAATCTAAGTTAGAGCTTCTGAGCACAAGTATTTGATGACTGACATACTGCAGAATGAGAACTCTATTTTATTGCTCTTGACCTTTAGAAAAGTAGTTCTTTGAAGGTGCCTGTAATATCTTAGCTATAATAATTGTGGAATTGAGGTAGAGATTAGGGAGATAAGTTATCTTGAAGAGTTGCTAGTCATAAAAAGTTGTTAAACAAGTTCACTGGAGAAGCTATCTGAATTGAACTTATCAGAGTTTGCTAAATATGATTGATGCTTGGAGGGATGAATAAATTATTTTTTGTTTTGAATCTGTGGCAAATCAGTTATACTTATACTGTGTCCTTTGTTGTGTTATAAATTTTGACAAAATAGTCTTAACAGACTATTATCTTAGCAGGTAATGTCTAAGTGTATATCAGTAAGAAAGCTATCTAGACTGAAAAAAGAGACAGGAGAGAGTAGCTCTGATTGGACATAAAGGAAGAGTAACTGCAAGCTAGATTTGAAAGTGTTTCCTTCAGAACTTGAGATGTAGCCACTGTGAAACTGGATCGAGGGCTGCGAGGCCTTGGAAGTGAAGTTTGAGGAAAAACACACTTTAGGCTCTTGAATGAGCTCACTTTTTATGGTTGCCCGTTTTGTACAATAAGAAATGGAAAAGTCTGTTTCCAAAATTATGTCAGGCAAGGTTGGAGAAATTTATGGGAACTAGATTCCATCTTTTGTAATGGAGTTGCCAAAAATTTATTGATATCAAAGAAATATATGATTTCTTTTGTGGCTACAAAAGTTACTTTTGACTTGAAAGAGCTCAACCCAGTTACTATTACAATCCCTTAAGGAGCATTACTACAGTAATGAGATGAGAACACATTTAACAAGTGGATTGTTTCTGACTCAATATTACACAATAATGGCTTTGTGAAGATGCATCTGAAGGGTCTCTCAAATTCATGCTGCAGATTTGCGAATGAGCTACTGTTACGCAAAGTTTGAAGGAGGAAAGTGTTCGTCACCCAAATCTAGAAATCACTCCAAACAAGAATGCTGCTGTGCCCTGAAGGGAGAAGGTTGGGGCGATCCCTGTGAGTTGTGCCCCTCGGAACCCGATGGTATGTCAAACTATGTGTTTCTCTGTGGGCCAAAGTGCAGATGGCCGTGAAACTAAATAGGCCTTTGAAAAAAAAATACAACCTAATTGAATTGTAGGTCCTTCTAAACTGTTCACGTCAACCACTTTCCCTCAGAAACTAGATAATTATTTCCTTCTAAACTATATTATAATCCAGAGCTGCCTGACTAGTAGTAAACACAATAGCTCTGGGAACTTTGTTAACTTTCTCTGGCTTTCTGGGCTCATCTTGTTCTTTGTTTGCCAATATGTTCAATATGTGGCAATTTGGCCACCAGTCTGTGCTTGGGTGGAGCCGGGAGCTAACTGCCATTGGTCTATCTGTTGATGACTGTGTGTTCCCACCACAGAGGCCTTCCGCCAGATCTGTCCCTACGGAAGTGGGATCATTGTGGGACCTGATGACTCAGCAGTGGGTAAGTGACCTGGGCAGGATTCTCAGTAATTCTTAGTGTGCCCAACTGCCCTCCTATCATTCTTTCTCCAACTGTTCTTATTTCTCCACATCTATCTTGGGAATTTAATCTCGACTGCTGTGTGGGTGCCTTTTCATTTAGCTATTTTGATACTACTGTATGATCAGACTCTTAAATGATCCTAACACACTTGACATAAAAGAGAAATATGCACTGTTCTTTGTTCTGTCTTTCTCCTGTGCTGCAGATATGGATGAATGCCAAGAACCTGATGTCTGTAAGCACGGGCAATGCATCAACACCGGCGGCTCCTATCGCTGCGAGTGTCCTTTTGGTTACATTCTGGAAGGAAATGAGTGTGTAGGTGAGTAAAACAGGGCTTTTTTCCAGTTTGGTTTATTTTATGTATTATAAAATTAAACTACAGAGCATCCACACTAGGAAATTTGAATACCAATATGAGACAGAAGTGGCGTCTTCCCCATTCCTTCCTGTAGGAATAATACTAGCTTAGTCCCCACCATGAAACAGGCTCTGTGCTAAGCTCTGGCAGTAGCTGAGAACCAAACCAACATGGTCTCTTTTTTGTAGAGACACCCTATAGTCTAATGGCGAAGACAGACACTGGGCACATGAAGAAACAGCAGCTAGGAAAATTTGATTAGAGTTTGTTTAGTGTGAGAGTTTAAAAAAATGGTTATGATCTTTTCTCTCGCTTTGTAAATACAAATTTAACTATATTTTATTACACTTACAGAATATAAAAATCTATTTACCCAGTGAAAAATGTAGTTTTAACCCTCATATTAAAATTTCAAAGAATGCCTCTTTGGGTGTCCTTTGACCTCTAAGCCCACACAACCCAAAATTGAATTCAAGCTTTGGATCTGTTTTTCTAAGTACTCCTAAGCATTTCAATGAAACCTGAATTAATAATAGCATACATGCTAAGGGTCTGTCTGTGTCCAGTATTCTTTTCTCATAAGGAATCGGGGCATAAGGATTTGAGCCACGGCTATGATTGTGGGAACTTTAACAAGTTCTTTAGCCTTTCTAGACCTTAAAATATAATATTTTGCAGATGAACTAAATTATTTCCAATTATCCTTGCAGCTCTGAAAATCAGTGATATTGCTATTTTATTTTCCTTAACTTGAAAGAGGTGCTTTTTTTTTTTTTTTTTTTTTGCTTTTGAGTCACACCCGGCAATGCTCATGGGTTACTCCTGGCTCTGCACTCAGGAATTACTCCTGGCGGTGCTCAGGGGACCATATGGGATGCCAGGGATCGAACCTGGGCCGGCACAGGCCGGCCATGTGCAAGGCAACCGCCTTACCCACTGGACTATCACTCCAGCTCTGAGATGCATATTTTTAATGGTGAATGTAACTTCAGGACAGAGCAAATACTAGGTTGTTGACATGTTCTCTCTGGAACCGTCAGCTAGAGCTACCATGTATGTGAGAAATTATCCTTGTCAACTTGGATCTCTCTGAAGTATACTTCATTTTTAACATAAAATGTTTCAGAATAAGACATTCAGTATTCTAGGTGGATGGGTTGGGAAGCAGGAGCATTTATGTTTGTATACACACATACACACATATTTAGACCTTCTTAGTAAAAGTCATCCTCTCTCCATGGTTAGTCAGAAAGATTGTACCCTAAAAGTATTTCTTTCTGTCCTTTCTTTTGCTTAATATAAACCATATGGTTTCAACAGAATCAACAAATCTACTTGAATCTTGATTTTATCCAGTGTTTTAATTTTGCTTAACCTCTGGTCTCTTATTTTGCGTAAGTTTAGTCTTCTATTTTATATCTGGCAAAAATCCATCATGTTTAAGGCTTCTTAGAGAATGATGTAATGTCAAGCCAAACTGAAGATGATTTTCTAACTCTAAACAAGCAAAATCTTTTGACTTGTGAGAGAAACCTTGTTTTAACCCTTTGAACACCTATTCCCAGTAGAGGATTTACTTCTCAATTGCGAGAGTCTGGAGAAACTCATGCACAAGAGCACTACAGGGGCTGCAAGAAGCCCAGTTACTGTCAGTGCCACTTAGCCAATTTCACTACCAGAATCCTGTGGTAGTAAGACAATGTGTATCCCTCTCTTGACGGATAGAGTGATAATAGAACAACATTACAGATCCAAGTACACTGAAGTGTATAGTCTGGGATCAAACCTATATTTCCTCAATTATCATGTTTCAAGTATGTCCCTGATCACTTGCAGACACTGATGAATGTTCTGTGGGCAATCCTTGTGGAAACGGAACCTGCAAGAATGTGATTGGAGGCTTTGAATGCACCTGTGAGGAAGGATTTGAGCCTGGTCCAATGATGACTTGTGAAGGTAAACATGCAAACGTTGATAAGATGATCTGATCTGACCACAGTTGGTCAGTATAGCTCTTCATATGACACGACTCAAGGCATGTAGAATAACACCTGTGGCTAATACACCATCCCATCATTTCTATTATCTGTGGCCTCCTCTTTTGCATAGTCTCTGAAAGAATGTAAGCGGTTCTCAGCATCCATAACACAGCATATCATGCATTTTTTATTCATGTCTCATTATTAATTGAATGCAACCCTACTGCCTTTAGCTTGCTTTTTATTCCCCTTCTTTTCCATTTCATTCCCTTCTTTTCTATTTCCTTCCCCATGTCCCCCTTTATTATATTTTTGTTTCCCTGCTTTCCTTAACCCATTCTGATGATTCCAAACTGAAAGATTTACGAAAATTTGATATCTACTTTAATTCATTGATAGTAAAACCATTCCAATATAGTTAAGACTATTAATGCGTATTATTGGGCACTAGGTATGTCTGCAAGTGTAAAATGATTCACAGCACCATTTGCTTGTACAAAAGTTACACAGACTCCTCTTTTATTACGGGAGGAGTTAGTGATGTTGGAGGAGGCTACTGTTCTTTGACAACAACTGACAGGGCAGTTACTTTGGCCAAATAGCCTAAGATTGATCCCACTCCACGTGACTTAATAGTGATGATGATTCAACTTGAGGCCTGCAAGTCATAATATCAAGAAAATTCCCTATATGTAGGGTGATCTATAACTTTCATCCATGCTAATAACCTCTAATAATGATACCCAGAGCAACAAAGATAACCCAGTATTATACCAGAAGAGCCAAAATTCATAATCCCTCTGCTTATACCAGTTATTCAGTCTTATACCAACTTATTTTAAAACTTCCTGAAAATTAGAGACAGCTTCGCACATGTGTTTTTATAACAATGAAGCATTTCAACTTTTGGTAAGAGCTGATGTCTTTATTTGATTGGTGTTCATTATCCATTATTTTACCTTTTGTTGCAGACATAAATGAGTGTGCCCAGAATCCATTACTCTGTGCTTTCCGATGTGTAAACACCTACGGGTCATATGAATGCAAGTGTCCTGCCGGGTATGTTCTGAGGGAAGACAAGAGGATGTGCAAAGGTGAGACTTCCACGTCCAAAGTCCTCTATGCCAGGGAGTACTATCTCTCTCTCTTTCTCTCTCTGTCTTTCTCTCTCTCTCTTTGATGCGAGCTGTCCCTCCCAAGTTTCCATCGAAAGAGGAGGGAATCTAGGCATCCTGCTCTATGGACATCAGCAGCTCTTTCCTCCATGAAATGACTTGAAGCATCATCAGGACTGGACCGAGTGTCATCCTGCAGATCCTACTTAGTACATTCTGGACTGTGTGCCCACAGCATGACAGAAAGGGGAGACCATATAAGTATAAAAATACATTTCTTGGTAATGCTGAACTAGAATTGAGTAGGTAAAGGGATAGACATGATAACCCCTCAATGTATTGCAAACCACAATGCACAAAGGAAGAGAAAGAGAGACAGAGAGAAGAAAAAATACCTGCCATAAAGGCAGGCAAGGGTGGGATGGGAAACTGGTGACATTGGTGCTTGGAAATGTGCACTGGTGGAGGATCAGTGTTGAAACACTGTATGACTGAAATCCAATCATGAACACTTTTTATAATAAGTATCTCACAGTGATTTAAATAAATAAATAAATGGGTCAAAAGTAGCACAAAAGACTAGAGCACATGCTTTGCATAGGGGACCCAGGTTCCATCTCTAGTACTGTATAGGTTCTGAAACACTCTCTGGAATGACCCACAAGTACTAAATGGGGAAGAATCCCCCAAGTGTGATCCAAACAACATACAAAAAACAAATTGATACTAAAATACATACCAAATAATTGAAAATAGTCTCTGGAAGAGATTTGAGGTATTTGCCTACCCATGTTTGTGGGAGAAAACTACACTTCTCTAAACCTAAGAAATTCTTAAGAATTGTAGAAAGTGATAATACCAGCCTAGAACTGAGCATTGAATACAGGCAAAAAGATATACATGATAACCTCTAAATGTATGTATTGTAATCCACAGTGTGTAATAGAAGGGAGAGAGAGAAAGAAAGACAGACAGGCAGACAGAGAGAGAAAAAAAGAGATAAAAAATCTGCCATAGAGGCAGACTAGGGGATGGGGAGGGAATTGGGGACATGGTGGTGGGAAATGGGCAGTGGTGGAGGGATGGGTGCTAAAACACTGTAAGACTGAAACCCAAACATGAACTTCTTCGTAATTGTATATCTCACGGTGGAATAATAAAATTTAAAAAAAAAGAATTGTAGGGGCTAGAGCAATAGTACAGCAGGTAGGACATTTACCAGGTTTGATCCCTGGCATCTCATATGGTCCCCTGAGCACCGCTAGGAGTAATTCCTGAACATCGTTGGTGTGACCTCTCAAAAAAAATAAAGAATTGTAACAGAACTACTACAAATGAATAGAGTATTGCAGTGTGATTGAGACTAAGAAGAGAAGTATAATATGTTCTTTTAGTTCGGTATTGTTTCTGCTTGGGGCCACACCCAGTAGTGCTCACGGATTACTCCTGACTCTAAACTGAAGGATCACTCCTGAGAAGTTTGGGGGGACCAGATGGAGTATGGGGATCAAAACCAGATCAGCCATGTGTAAGGTAGCATCTTATCCACTGTTTCATCTTTCCAGTCTCAAGGAACATTTTTTAAATTGTAGCAGCACAACATATATATGAAAAATTCTGGCTTGATCAATTTAAAGTGGATAGCATGGAAGCATATTACTGTGCTATAGACAACTAGAACTATCTCATCTAAGGAGTGATTTCTTCATCAAGGTCTAATATAGTTTAAAGACTCCCATTCTTTTGAGGTCCACACCCAAGAAGAAGAGGAAATGGGCTAATGTGGAAATAACACCAATTAAAATTGGTTATGTGGGGGCCAGAGCGATAGCACCGCAGGTAGGGCATTTGCCTTGCATGTGGCCAACCTGAGTTCAATCCCCAGCATCCCCTATGGTCCCCTGAACACCGTCAGGAGTGATTTTTGAGTGCAGAGCCAGGAGTAACCCCTGAATATTGCCAGTTGTGACCCAAAAAATTAAAAAAAAAATTGTTACTAGCACTATTTTATGGGAGAAAGGTAGGACGTGGATTCAGTTCTATTGTAACTTGGTGGTGGTCTGTCCTCTCCAGATGAGGATGAGTGTGAAACTGGCAAACATGACTGTGCTGAGAAGCAAATGGAATGCAAGAACCTCATTGGCATGTACATGTGCATCTGTGGGCCTGGCTTCCAGCGGAGACCTGATGGGGAAGGCTGTGTAGGTAAGGTGATCGCTGCCCAAGGAGCTGTGAGGGGACAGGAGGTGACATGGAATGGGAGAGGACTGAGTCCTCACCAGCACCATGTTCTTTGTGGCCAGACACATTGTGCCTTGTGACCTCTCCTGTCATGACTTTCTGTGGAAGTCCCCGTCTTTAATTTTCTGTGAATTACATAGCCACCATGCTACTCCCCTTCTGAAACGGCCTTTATCTGCCCTCTCGGCCCATTTTGCTGGCCGCCTGGGAATGCCAATGTGTTTCGTTATATCTGTGTGTCCATCTCAGGAAGGCTATGTGAGAAGTAGAAGGCCGTTGTTTTCTCTCAGGAGGAAGAGTTCCTGCTGGAAAGGCTTTTGTCCTGTTAGAGTTTAGAACCATGGAGAGATGTTATCAAGTCCCAAATAAAGGAGGAGGAGGGAGGGAGAGTCCAAGGATCCATCCTTGAACAACATGGTCAGATGTGTCTTGTTTCTGGTCCTTCCGCTCCTTCCCACAGATGAGAATGAATGCCAGACCAAGCCAGGGATCTGTGAGAACGGCCGCTGCCTCAACACTGTGGGGAGCTACACCTGTGAGTGCAACGATGGGTTCACACCCAGCCCCAATCAGGACGAGTGCCTTGGTGAGTCCAGAGAGCAGCTCAGCTCCACATGGAGAGCCACATCTCTTATTCAAATGAAAGAACTGGCCACAAATCTGAGGAAGGGTTACAGAGCTTCTTGCCTTGAAGAAGACTCCTGGTGGTCATGATTGCCCTTGCAGCTACATTCTGCCTCGTTCCTAATTGCATCACTAAGTCACTGTGTGCAGTGTCTTTCCTGACCGCTATTTTTATTTTTGCTTTTATGGGTCACACCTGGCATGCTTGGGGAATACTTCTGTCTCTGCACTCAGGAATTACTCCTGGCAGTGCTCGGGGACCATTTGGGATGCTGGGTATTTAACCTGGGTCTACCGCATGCAAGGCAAATGCCCTATTCATTGTGCTATTGCTCCGGCCCCTGACCGCTATTTTTTAAAGCCCTGGTCAATCAGGATCAGTTGCTATGGGTTTCTCTCCCTTCTCTCCATAGCATGATATCGCCACCCCCCACCCCCCAATCTTATCTCTGGGAGCACATAAGAGTTACTGCCTTGAATAAACCAATGCCTGACTGCTAATTTACTGAATTTCTGTCTTATTTAATCCCTTCAGATGTCATCCTTTCTCTCTTACTACTGTTTCCAGCTTTCCCTTTTGCTGCTCACCCAGGGTAAAGTGTTCCATTTGTTTCGGGGGGTATATCGCTGGCCAAATTCTTCATATCTTGCTGTGCTCATGAGATTCCCTCCTGACATCTTACCCAGACAACCGGGAAGGTACTGCTTCACGGAGGTGCTGCAGAACATGTGTCAGATCGGCTCAAGCAACAGGAACCCCGTCACCAAGTCCGAATGCTGTTGCGATGGAGGAAGAGGTTGGAGCCCCCAGTGTGAGATCTGCCCTTTCCAGGGTACTGTGGCTTTCAAGAAACTCTGTCCCCATGGCCGAGGATTTATGACCAATGGAGCAGGTATTTCATTTTGTTCTGAGCTATGACTAATGGAGCAGGTTGTTCACAGGGTGCAAAACTTTCACAAGGGAAAAGCAGATGAGACTAATAAATCTGCATTATGGGCCAAAGCTGAGTGATCCAGTTAAGATCAACTTAAGTTCTTGATGACAGCATTTTGGACATTCATGGCCATGTCGCTAGAGTCATTGGTCTGCCTGATGTAGTTGGGTGTCCTTGTCGCCTAGAGCCTCTTGCATCACAGGGAGTCCTCAACTTTCTTTTTTTTTTTTTTTTTGCTTTTTGGGTCATACTCAGCAACGCTCAGGGGTTACTCCTGGCTCTTTGCTCAGGAATTACTCCTGGCGGTGCTCAGGGGACCATACAGGATGCCGGGATCAAACTCGGGTTGGCCGCATGCAAGGCAAATGCCCTACCCGCTGGACTATCGCTCTGCTGGGCTATCTTTGGGCTTTAAACTGTTGCTTTCTAAGCAGCAATTTGTTATAAGTCAGTTGTGGTCTACTCTTTTTATGATCTTTTATAAACCTAGAAATAAATGATTATTACATTCCTGATCTAGTTTTGTGTATTTTAGCTCATTAAACTGGCTGATATTGACAGCATGAAATCAGTATAAAAATTGCTGTCATCCTGGCCGTTCAGACACAATTGCCTCTGGAAGAAGACAAGTTGGGGGTGATGAGGAGGAGTTGGGATATCTCAGGCCACTTGAAGAAGGCTTCTGTGATCTTATCAACAATGACTACAATGCTTTTTAGTTTTGTAAATGAGAGAGGAACCTTCCTAGACTCCTTGGGTAGAAATTGGACTTGAAAGGGAGAGGATTTGTGCTCACTTTGAAAAGGTGCGGCTGAAGGTGAGATAAGGGACCTGGCTGTGGTACAGGACAGAAACTGTCAGATGGAGCCTCCCAGGAAACATTTGATTCTTTGCAGGATTTGAAAATGAGCCAATGGCAAAATCACATTCTTGAAATCCTTGAGGTAGCTGCATTTAGAATACCCTGGGGGAAAATTCAAGAAAAGAAGCTGTTTTTACAACCCAGGCTAAGAATTCACCCAGAATCGATGACCTAAAAGGTTCCAATGCAAAGGACAGTGATGTCCCTGAGAGTAAGGACTCTCTGTCTTAGCAGGCTACAAAAACTAGCCAGTGAAACGCCTACAGCCTGGGAACCTCCCTCACCAAGGAGGAAAGTTGGGCTCATTTCCCCAATATTACAGAATTGGATACTTTTCAGTTACTTTTAAATGTAGAAAATAGGGGCAACAAAATTTTTAAAGCCCTCTTCATATTTGAACAAGAAGAGACTTCCTTGTCAAAAGGAGCACAACCCTGATTCACTCATGAGTTGTCACAGGGACTGAGCTTGCTGATATGCAATGGAAAATGAGCTCATTGCTTCTCCCTGACACAGTTTCATTGTGAACCCAGATGAGAGAGATGCCATGAATTAAGAAGATCAATTATTTTTATTGTCTATTATTTTAGTTATTGTGATTTTGGGACCACACTCAGCTGTGTTCAGAGCTTATTTCTGGCTCTGCACTCAGGGATCACTCCTGGTGGTGCTCAGGGGACCATGTGGGCTGCTGGGGATCAAACCCAATCAGCCATGGCAAGTCAGGTGCCCTTCCTGCTGTGCTATTACTCTGGCCCAGATCAGTTGTTTTTTTTGGGGGTCACACCCGGCAATGCTCAGGGGTTTCTCCTGGCTCTGCACTCAGGAATTACTCCCTGGCGGTGCCCGGGGGACCATATGGGATGCCGGGGATTGAACCCAGGCCGGTACCGGCAGGCCTTGTGCAAGACAAACTCCTTACCCGTTGGGCTATCGCTCCTGCCCCAGATCAGTTATTTTAAAGTTTTATCTAGCCTGAGGAGTTTACCATTGAAGCCTTAAAAATTATTCATTTGCCTGTCAAAATTGTTATTATTCCAAGTCAGATTTCTGTCATCATTCCTTTGGCTTAATTTCTTAGGTCCATAGTATAGGAACAGAAATAGTTTCATAATGTAGGAACACTTTACACTGAAGGGACACCAACATCTGAATGCTGTTTCTTCTAGCTTTCTTTCTTATGTTCATTTCTGTTTATTCAAATTTCAGATATTGATGAATGCAAGGTTATTCATGATGTTTGCCGAAATGGAGAATGTGTCAATGACAGGGGGTCCTATCACTGCATTTGTAAAACTGGCTACACCCCAGACATTACCGGCACTGCCTGTGTAGGTAAGTGCTCCACTTCTCGCAGGCTATTCCTGAGCAATAAAAAAATAGAGAGCAAAATGACATTCTCACACTGAAACTCTAAAAAAGCCTATAAAAGTTCAAGGCACGGGACAGTAACCAAAGATTACACCAAAGTTTACCGTTTGCTTTCCTCAAACCTAAAACTATGCATTCTACCATGTGAGTGATAAGCATTTGCACAACCTTTCTGAAAAAAATCACCGTTTCTCTTTTCTCTTAGATCTGAACGAGTGCAACCAGGCCCCCAAACCCTGCAATTTCATCTGCAAAAACACAGAAGGAAGTTACCAGTGTTCGTGCCCGAAAGGCTACATTCTGCAGGATGATGGAAGGAGCTGTAAAGGTAAAGGATCTGCCTTCACTCCCTCACCTTCCTCCCGGGCACCTCATTGCAATCTTGGTGCCTCTGACAAAACCCATGGATGAGCTCAGAAAACACCCTCTCGTAAGCAACAGGTGCTTGTCCGGGCTTAGCCTCTACCAGAGCCTATGCAGATGGCAGGAGCTGAATCAGGGAAGGGCAGAGGGCCAGGGCACTGCCTGCCCTCTGGGTCTCCTTCAGGGCCTCTGAAGCCACAGGAGCAGCTCTCCAAGCCCTGGTGGAAAGGATCCATTACCGGTTCCCTTCTTTCTGCTTCTTATTTATGGTGTTTACTTTATTCAACAATTCTGTTACCAAGTCTTCAACGCTCTAAGATGGCAATGCAGTGAGGAATCACTTTGGGTTTTGATGTTCCAGCTTTCTAGCAGCTCACCTTAAAAAATAACTATTACCAAGAATGTAGAAGCCAGAAGTTTGCCTCTTAGTTTCAGTTTACTCCTACAAATATCTTCCTCAACAGTAAGAACTGTATCTACTGGATGAGTAGCCTAAGTGAGTCATACTTACATATTAGTCGAAAAATGAAGGCTTTTCAGAAAGGAAGCTGGACTAGGGTCAGAAGAAGTGAGCATCCTGTGGCCAGGAAGGGGAATGGAAGGAAGAGTAACGGAAGTTAGTGCCGGTGTGGGGTGGAAGTGGGGAAGAAAGAGATGCAGAGCTCTCGCGTATCCTTTCCTGTGTGTCCTGGGAAAGTAAGGCAGCACAGCACATAGATAATCTCACAAACAGTGGTCTCGGTTGATGCCGTGCAACACAAATACTACATGATCATGCACTGGAAAGTGTGCAAGGGTCCAGAAATGAGAAGCAATGCCATTCCTGGAGGGAAGAACAAGTGCTGCATTTCTTCACGTATTCTAGTCGACAAACTTAGGACACCACTGAGTTGTGCCCTCACCTGTTTGCAGATAGGCTGGTGCAAGTGTGCACTCCGACTCTACTCTAGCAAGGCCGCCATGGGGGTTGCGGAGAAGGGTGTGCTCCCTCCTGGTGGCAGACACCCCACTGTCTCAGAGAGCAGAAGACAGAAACAGAAAGCCTCCAGCAGAGGGAGAGCATGGGATTGGCTCCATTTTAAGAGAAGCCAGCATGAAGAGAAATATAGGGAAGTTCTTTCAGATTAGATTCACTCCAGATGTTGCTCTAACCAGCAGCTGGCACATGTCTGCAACTCAAGCCCAGCACTGAGTGCAGTCGCGAAAAGGTCACAAGGAAAGGAGAGAGGGGAGGGAAGGAAGGTACTGGGGATTGAACCTAGCTTCCAGCATGCAAAGTGTATGCTCCAGCTCTTACAGCTATATCTCTGGCCCCATCTCTTGATTTTTAAAATCTAATTTGGTGGTGGGGCGAGCATAATGGGGAAGAGGAGTGAGCTAAACCCAGAAGTTCTTGGGAACCATATGTGGTGGCAGGATTTGAACCAGTCTGCCACGTGCAAAGCAAGTGCCTTTCCTGAAGTACTATCTCTCTCTGGGTTTCTTGAAATATATGTATTTTTTAATAGCAATGGAATTCAGAATGTGCATAGAAATTTTTCACCAGTAAAGAAAGAGTTCTGGCCAATTGGAAGGGTTTAGTGAGATGTAGGGAAATACTGCTGGTTACATTTATAAGCAGTTTTTAAAAAGTTCTATTAGTTTATCAGAAAGAGTTTTTTCTTTCCTTTACTTTCTGATTGCCAATTTTGTTTCTTTAAAATGAGACTCTCTATATCAAGAAGTTAATTTTGGGGCTGGAGCGATAGCCCAGCCGGTAGGGCGCTTGCCTTGCACACGCCCGGCCTGTGCCGGCCCAGTTTCGATCCCCGGCATCCCATATGGTCCCCGAGCACCGGCAGGAGTAATTCCTGAGTGCAGAGCCAGGAGAGACCCCTGAGCTTTGCTGGGTGTGACCCAAAAAAGGGAAAAAAAAGTTGTTAATTTTGTTTTTGTTTCTATTATTTTGTAAAGGGGTGCTATTGTTATTGTTCTGGGTAAACTACCTCATTTGAGCAAGTTTTTGGCAGGGGGAGCCACACCCAGCAGTGCTTAGAGTTAACTCCTGACTCTAAGATCAGGGATCACTTATAATAGGGCTTCAGGGACTATTGGAGGGATGAGGGTTGAACCTGGGCTGGCTGCATGCAAGGCAAGCACCCTACCTGCTGTGCTATTGCTCTGGCCCCAAGCAAATGTATTAATTAACATTCTCCACAATACTTTTAATATTTAGCTGGATTTTATTATATTGAATTATATTATATTAAATAAACTTTTAATACTTTGATAAACCCTGAGAATTCCATATCTTTTTGCTCCATTTTAAAATTTATTTGAGATTGTTTTCTTGAGGAATCCCTGCATTCCTTTCAAGGAATTGGATTATCTTTGGATCCCAAAGAACTACAATATTTTGTCCAAATCAAGAGCACTTTTATCTGTCAAACCCTTAACTCCTGGTGCCTCTCTATGTGCTGTGACTCTGTCCTGGCCAGGCTCATATAAGACCAGTAACTCAAAAGGACTTCTTTCATAGGCTTGCCTTCTGTTTCCTGGTGCCCGACCCATGAGCTCAAGTGTCCACTTTGTATTTTTTCTAGATCTTGATGAGTGTGCAACCAAGCAACACAACTGCCAGTTCCTATGTGTCAACACCATTGGTGGATTCACATGTAAATGTCCCCCCTGGATTCACTCAGCACCATACTGCCTGCATTGGTAAGTGGTGGGAAAATCCTATCTGGAACAAAGTCGTTTCTCTACAAGTTAGTGTCCTGCTTCTTCTGCTGTTAAAATCAAAAGAGAAAAACTTAAAAGATATCTGAGTGCATGTGGCAGATGCACCGATGTATAGGTATGTTAAAAGTGATGGGTTTTCCTTGAGCTCTTCTAAGTGATTCTTGATCCCTCCCTCTTCCTTTTAAATAACACAACTAGAGCTACCTATAGTTTAAATCCTTGCCTGACACTGCTTCTTACAGATAACAATGAATGCACTTCTGACATCAACCTGTGTGGTTCTAAGGGGGTTTTGCCAAAATACTCCTGGGAGCTTCACCTGTGAATGCCAGAGGGGATTCTCTCTTGATCAGAGTGGAGGCAGCTGTGAAGGTGGGTAGTGCCCTCAGCTTGACCCAACTGGTGGATCCTTGGAACATGGCCTACATGGCTAGCAGTACCTTCATCATCATCCTCTTTGAACTCTCAGGATAAAGCACAGGGGAATACCCAGTTGAAAACACGAACTCTTTTCCTGGGTCCCCTGTCTTAAAGATCCACCTTTCTCTCAGGCTTGATTGTATCTAATCACATTCCTTTCTTCAGTATAGCAAGACTATAAAGAGAGACTAGTCTATGGCCCATATCCAAAAGGGTAAAAGCAACAAGTGCTGGCATGGATGCGGGAAAGGGGACTCTCATACATTGTTGGTGGGAATGTCGACTTGTACAATCTTTCTGGAAAACAATATGAACATTCCTCCAAAGACTAGAAATTGAGCTCCCTTTTGACCCAGCCATACCACTCATGGGAATATACCCTGGGAAGCCAAAACACACAGCGGAAACACAATCCGCACTTTTATTTTCATAGCAGCATTATTCACAATAGCCAGAATCTTGAAACAACCAGAGAACTGATGACTGGATAAAGAAACTGTGGTACATATACACAATGGAATACTATGCAGCTGTCAGAAAAAATGAAGTTATGAAATTTGCCTATACATGGATGGACATGGAAAGGATCATGTTGAGTGAAATTAGTCAGAAGGAAAGAGAGAGACATAGAATGACTGCATTTATTTGCATGACATAAATTTATCAGGTGGTCTTACCAAAAGTGGAAATTACCGTAAATGTGAGGGAGTCAGAGGTTAGGTAAGACAGAGAAGGGAACATGTGTAAATAAATGTCAAAAGGGCTGATACCAACATAGAACTGAGCATTAAATACAGGCAAAAAATGCACATAATGTAGGCTTCTAAGTGTATGTAGTGCAACCCACAATGTGTAAGAGAAGGAAGAGAGAGAGGGAGAGAGAAAAAGAAATTTAAAAAAACCTGCCATTTAGGCAGGCTATGGGAGAGGGGAGTGAATTGGGGACATTGGTGGTGGGAAAAGGGCACTGGTGGAGGGCGGGGTGCTGGAACATTATGTCACTGAAACCTCCAAACATGAACAACGTTGTAATTGTATATCTCACAGTGGTATAATAAAATGTTTAATTTAAAAAGAGAGAGACTAGTCTAGTAGAGAATAATCCATGGAGTTTGAGTTATTATTTTCTAGATTTTTGGATCTGAAATCATTAAAAGAATTCCCTTAATGAGGATAAAATATGAGGGCAGTGCTTCTGATAATATGCAATTAAAAGTCTAATTTCTTTTCTTTTTTTTAATTTTTAGTTTTTATTTTTGTAATGACATCTTAGGGTTTCTAATCCTGGCATTGATAAAGCAAATATAAATCATTTGCAGAACTAGCCCATCAAGGATTCCTATGACTTGCATCATCCATTCATCGCTTTTCTTTGTTGACTTCACCAGGGATGTCTGAATGTTCCTCTCCTTGTGTTTGAAAGCCCTGGAATAGATATTTTTGGAGCTTGGGGTGGTAGAAACATCTTAGAGAGGTCAGATTTACTGCACTTGCCTTTCACTGTGGCATGAGTATAAATGCTATTTTGGAGGAGGTGTCTGAGTGAGCGTTGATGTTAACATGTTAATTACCATGTTTTCAGATGTGGATGAGTGTGAAGGGAAACCATCGCTGCCAGCATGGCTGCCAGAACATCATCGGGGCTACCGGTGCAGCTGCCCCCAGGGCTACCTGCAGCACTACCAGTGGAACCAGTGTGTCGGCAAGTCCTTCCCTTCTAAGCCAGAGAATCTGCTCTGGGCCCCTGGGAGTCCAAACCCTGCTCACTAGCTTGCACTGAAAACCTTAAACTTACCATGAAGCCACAAATACTCATTTTAAAAATTACTCTAACCTGCCTGAAAACAGAGGGAAGTGATAGTCTTTGTAGAATGGCAAACTAAGAAAATCATAATCATCATGAACTTCAAGGGCATTTGAAATGAAATACCCCTAGAATTCCTGGACTCCCAATGCCCCCGCATTGGTTCTGCTCCATTGCTAGTCATCAGCCCACACTTGAGTTCTGCTCACATCAGGAGCCAACAAATAGCAATCAGAGATTGTTGTGAGTGGTTTGGCTAGAAGGTTCAGAAGTGGTACCCTGCAGTTCTGCACAGCTTTGCAACAGAGTGCAAGCAGCAGATAAGGCAAGATTTTTCCAGGCTGCTGAATTCTGAAAATTGAAGGAAACCCCACAGTCTCTTATTAAATTGAAACTATGGTGCTTTTTGATTCTATAACATCATGGGAAAATAATCTTTTATTGGTTTTTTATATTTTGAGGTGACATTGGTTGACTAGCCTGTAAATGTTTATATGTTTTAGGGTGCCATGGTATCATAGCATACTCATCAAAGTGCTAAAGTCCCTCCACCACAGTCTATTGGACCCCCTTGGCCCTTTCATCCCTGCACCACCCCAAGCCCCGTACTAACCTCTGTTCTGTGGTCAGAATCTAAGGTTTTGTTTTTGTTGGATATTACCTGTTCCCTTGCATTGGAGAAAATAACTCTGAATGCATAGTAAAGGATCCCAAATATTGCATGTTCAGAGGGATCCCAGACACATCCAACCAAAGCCATTTTTTAACTGATCAGCATCTAGGAATCTGAGAACAGACACTTTGTCATACCCAAGTGGAGACTTATATGCAGGTACCAACACCCTGATTCAGGGTGGTCTCCCCGCATCTTGTCCATTCATTCTTTACATGCAGCAAGTCTCTCCTGTACGTTGTGCATGCTTGGCATTTGTGACCTGATCCAACTTGACTCTCTGGGTACAGACCCCATCTCAGTCAGGATACAGAGAGCTACTCTTCCCTGCGTGGTTGCGCTCACAAAGGCTTCTCTTTGATCCAGAAAGACATCTGGGGTCTCTGTGGATCAAAATGGTATTTATCCCATCATTTTGGTTCTTTCCAGGAATATGAGGCTCTTCATATTCCTGAATCAACTCAGATGCCATTGGACTACATTGGCACGTGATAGGGCCCAATGGAAATGTTACTAGCGCCCGCTCGAGCAAATTGATGAATAACAGGATTCAAGTGATCAAGTGATTTTGGTTCTTTCCAAAAGCATAGTTTCAGGGTCAGTAAGACAACTCAGATGACAACCGCCCCACCCAATACTAGTGAAGTTTCACAGCACAATTTGCTGACCAGCTGTCTGGTATAATAACTATGATTCAATTCAGCAACAACTTAGAAGGTTTTAGATATTCATCTGTAGTTCTGACACTATTCATAAGCCTTTCCACAGTTGGCACTGGTGACCCAATACACAGTGTATGTGCCCAACAGCCCTTATTGTGTGAATTCATTTCAAGAAAGATATAAAAGAGTCATAAACTACTACTCTCAGCCCTGTCCTGTCTTCAGTTAGGGCATTGCAAGCATGGGCAAGTCATGTTCTAATTGATGAATCTACTTTGGCTCCTGCAAATCAATTGCGAGCTAGGAATTTTTTTTATAAAATAAGTCTATTACATGGACTAGAGTGATGGTAGAGGATTAAGGCACATACATTGCATGGAAATGACTCAGTTTGATCCCTGGTACATGGAGCTCTGAGCATTACTAAACACAGCCCTAGAGGTTCCCAAACATCGTTGGAATAGCCCACATAGTCCCCAGCTCTGCAGGGCCTGATTAGGACCTCATCCTCAGGATCTCCCATTGAGCCACAGGCCCAGTTAGTTAAGAATCACCAGGGTGGCATCCTTTGGCCTCCCTGAGCACTGCTTGGGAGGGCTCCCAAAAAAAAGGAAAGAAAAGAAAAAGCCCATTTAGTAGGTTTAGGAATTCTTTGGTTTTCCAAAAGATGCCTAAGCTGACTGGTCTCGGAATTCTGAAGAATGATAGCTCAGCGTAAGAGACTTGTCTTGGGTGAGAATGGCTCCCCAAAGCCATGCAGAGCAGAAGAGCTCTGCACCAACGGGCCCTGGATCCTCGTATGATAGTCACTGTTAAGTGGTGCCTGGGGTCGGGGCAGGGGTTGGAGCCACTGATTTCAGCAATTTGTAGACAGTATGAAACTTGAAACTTGCAATTGCAATTGATCCAGGTTGCCCAAAAGAAATGAAGTAGGAGGAAGCCCATTATTCCTTTGGGGGATCTTTCTCCTAGTGCTCCCTTCCCCCTCAGATAACACACACGCCACTAGCCTGGTGCTAGATTCTTTGATGTTAGAAGACAGTGTGGGTAGATTTTAGTTTGCTTTCAAAGATTCCTTTTCAGAGAGACCAATGCCATTTCAATAAAATTATAATTATTATCTTTTTGCAAAAGAACAAAATTCTCACCAATTTCAGTACCTCTAGAAAGAATGAAGCAGTGATTTGGGAGTACAGAGAAATATCTGCTGGAAACCATTGCTCCAGGGTGCCAGAAACAATGTCAGGAAAAGCAAATATGTTAAACAAATTGTGGTGTCTGTGTGGTTACAAAAGGTCAAATACACAGATGACTGTTTCCAAGCAGCAAAAATGGAAACTTTACAATTTCTTATCTTAATTAAGCTCCTTATACTCCACTTAGACTCTCCAGCCCAGATCAGCAACTTTAATTTAAACTTTATTAGTCTTGGGGCAGGGTGCGGAGTGGGAAATGGACAGAGGAAGAAATCTTTACTGGAACTGATAGCAGACAAGGGAATGTGGAAAACTTTAGAAAACCTGGAAATTGATGTGGAGAGGCAAGAAAAGACAGCCAGGTCAGGGAGAGCCCCTCCGTCAAAGGAAACAGCCTCAACCCTTCATTCATTCGTCAATGTCCACAGTCTCCATCACATACCTCGCCTCTAGTTTATTTATTTGTTTGTTTATTTATTTATTCATTCATTCATATATTCATTCATTCATTTAGTTATTCATTTGTTTATTTATTTGCTTTTTTGGGCCACACCTGGCGATGCTCAGAGGCTACTCCTAGCTCTGCACTCAGGAATTACTCCTGGCTGTGCTCGGGAGGACCATATGGGATGCTGGCGATTGAACCCAGGTTGGCCGCTTGCAAGGCAAATGCCCTCCTTGCTGGACTATTGCTCCAGCCCTCATCTCTAGTTTAAATTAATCAGGAAGACCAGACAATGGCATACTTAGTTCTTTTCTAGGCACCCAGAGGCCTAAATGACCTTGAGTCCTTAATTATGAAGGATGTTAGGATAGATGATAACCGCTAGATTATAAAATCTATAACTTGGTACTTAGGTAGAGTAGGTAATTCTAGGTATGACTTTCCTACCATGTATAAATTCTTATAAACATGAACAAATAAGGAGAGAAGGAAGAAGGGAGGAATTTAAGATAGGGAGAAGGAAGAGAGGAAGGAAAAAAGGAAGTATGAGTACATTGTACCATATTCACATATATTTATAGGTATATATGTGTGTATAGATATACATATATGTATATGTGTGTATGGATAGAGTATATGTGCCTATGTATATGTGTATGTGTACATACACACATATGCATGCACCCTGTCCCCAGCATTTTTAACCAACTTTCTTCTATCATAATAGAGAGAAAGCCTAAACGGTTAAGTGCATGCTTTGTATGAGGCCTAAATTCATTCCCCAGCATCACTGGAAGCAACCTGTAAGCATAGAGCTGGAAAAAGCCCCACACAGAACTGAATTATGACCCCCCAAAAGAAGGAATTTATATATAATATGTATGACATATAATATATATGATATATAATAAATATATTTATCACTTGATCACTTGATATCCCATTATTCATTGATTTGCTCAAGCGGATACCAGTAATGTTTCCATTTGACCCTATCACATGCCAGTGTAGCCCAATGGCATCTGCCATTTCCTTCGGGCAAAAACAATTTTATATATATATTAAATATATATATAATATATAATATATATATTTTATATATATACATATATATATATATAGAGAGAGAGAGAAAGAGATGTTTTGGGGCCTCCTAAAACAGTGTTCACAGGACTTGGGAGTGTTTTTCAGCCACCTGAGCCAGCTGAGTCAGTGCTGAAGCCCCCCCCAGACCACACCCAGAGGTATTCCAGAGGCCATGTGGTGCTGGGTTTGAACACGGGGCCTAGTACACTCCAGGCAATCACCCCTGAGCTGTCTTTCCAGCCCCCCACTATAGATCTTTTGTTAGAATATTTTTCGTTATAAATGTATGTACCATAGAGAATTTTTTTAAAATATGGCCAAAAGAGAAAGATGGCATCTCTTTACTTAAAAGGTTCTCTTTAGTTTTCTCCTTTAGTACAAAGAAAACAAAGGCCTTTTCTAAGGGCGAGTGTCCTGGAGATGCAATGTGCGGTCTGTCCTGCCCAGGGCCTTGCATGCACAGCCTTGCCCTGTGGTGGTGGGAGATCTCAGAGATCCCTGAGCCTCGTTTTTATCAACTATAAATAGGAATTATAACATCTGTCTCACATAATTGTTTGGGGGTAGCAAGTAAACAGAGCACCTGGTTTTGTACCTGTCCTGCACAAGGAGTTTCATCGGTGCCACCATCTCCCTCCTGCCTTCCACTGAAAGAACTCAAGTGTTATAAGCCTGACATAAGGCATTCAAATCACCATAGGCAGTCAGGACTATAAAAAATATATTGGAGGTTTCCAAAGACTAGAAGTCAGAAAAAAAAATAAAATGAGAAAATCCAGCTTTTCTTCCTTCAGTTGACTTTTTAAAATTTGATTTCTTTTTCCTGCTTTTTTACCATCAGCCTTGCGCGTCCTCATGGCTAGTCAGACCCGCAGCATTTGTCTCTTCTGTGGGCTGTTTCCAGTTATTGGTGGTGAAGGCTGCCTTGAGCAGTGTTAGCTTTAGACATGGTCCAGACATGCTGGGCAGGAGGTGGCTTGGATCAGGGGAACCTCTAGGCATGGGGGCAGACATACCAAAAGGCCCGATTCATCCCCAGAAGTGGCTTCTGGGGTCTTTTGCAGATTTTTGGAAAAGAAGCCCAAGTGGGGCAGACATTTCCTGTAGGACCTCTGCCCTTGCCAGCCTGAGCATCCAGGAACAAGGTCCACAGCTGCTTGGAAGAGACATGTCTCTTTGCTAGGCATTTGACAAGCAAAAAGTACAGGGATCTGCTTGCTTCCTGACATCCAGTCCACACCCTAAACCCCAGTCCATAGCTGAGACTGAGTCCTACTTTCTTCATGGGAGGTTCATGTAGGGTGAACGATATGAGAATTAAAGTCCATTCTCGCCCTCAGAATGCGTGTGCTAATGCCTTCTACTTGTTCTGTTTCACCTCCCAACCACATATGTCCCTGCACCATGTCACAAAAGAGGCACATCCCTTTCCCTGTTTTTTTCACTGCTTCCTCCCCTTCCCTGGTTTAGCTGCCTTTGTTGCTTTGCCTTCCTCAAAACGTTGCTGAGGGCCAGCTGGCCAGCAGCCACTGCCTACCTCAGACGTCCCAGTCAGAAACTCAGGCTCACATCTGGTGTCTCCCTGGTTTCCCTGCAGATGAGAATGAATGTCTGAGTGCTCACATCTGCGGTGGAGCCTCCTGTCACAACACGCTGGGAGTTACAAGTGCATGTGTCCTGCCGGCTTCCAGTTCGAACAGTTCAGCGGCGGATGCCAAGACATCAATGAATGTGGCTCTTCCCAGGCACCCTGCAGTTATGGCTGTTCCAATACTGAGGGTGGTTACCTGTGTGGCTGCCCACCTGGCTACTTCCGGATAGGCCAAGGGTAAGCTCAGTGACCCTGCTCGTGATCAGATGTGCTCCATTCATCAGAAATCTTTCACACTGTGTCATAATGGATTATTTATGGTAAAGGAAACCTCTCCTTTCCATGATTCGTGGAGTTAACTTTCATTAGCTTTGCAAAGGTTTTTAGGCAATATCTAGATTTCTAGAACTTCATCGGACTCAAGTAAAATAATGAAGCTACCTTATGAATACTAGCTCTGTGGTTTCTCAGTTTCATCCTCCTGAAGTTTACATCTTGTTGGAAAGAAATTCATTGCAGCGTCAGAGAGTTAGAACAGAAGTTAAGGCACTTACATATGGCTGACCCCAGTTAGATCACATCACATAGGGTCCCCAAGCCCTGCAAGGAGTAACCTCTGAGCACAGAGCCAGGAGTCATCCCAGTGTATTGTCAGGTAAGTAAGACCTAGAACCCTCCCCATCAAAAAATAGTAGGATGAGTCAGAGCGAGAGTACAGCAAGAAGGGCATTTGCCTTGCACATGGCCCACCCAGGTTCAATCCCTTGCATTCCATATGGCATTTAAGCATGACCAGGAGTAGCTTCTGAATGCAGAGCCAGAAGTAACCCTTGAGCACAGCCAGAATTCCCCAAAAAAACAAAGATAATTAAAATAGTAGGGAAATTTTTGATTGTAAAAGAATAAGAGATTCATCACTTAGATGGTGGGTCTCGTTCATGACAGACTCACACTACGTACTGATTCTCTACCATCCCATGGGTCAAGCAGGATGCTCTGGTCATTTAATATACCTTGTTTCCTAGATCCTATTTGGGCACATCAAGAAAATACCTTGTTTCAAAGTATATTTTATACTTCAGACATAAATGAACACTAAAAGCTTACAAAGAGAGCATAAGCTATAGATGCTAAAATGGCCATGATACTTTTTTTTAGGTAGACTCCTACAGTGCATGATATATGTGAGAGTTAGAACAGGGATGATATTTTTTATTTTATTCTCTTCTAAAAGTTGAATGTCAATTTTCAAAACTTGGGGTATTTTCTCCCTGCTGAAATAATCTGGACTTGGATGATCCATCTAGCTTGAAAGATCTCATATTTCCACATTTTAATTAGAAACACATAGTTATGTTTTTTAATATTTTATTATTTCTTCCCCTCGAGATGTTGCAGGTGTGGCTGCGGTGCCCAGCTGCATCAGCAGATGGCAGACAGGAAACAGGCTTGTCTATACCCAGGGCTCTGCCCCGTGCACCCCTGGATGGTTGATGCTCTGACATAGAAAAGACTGGTCCCCTGGGATGAACCCAGAACCACGGCAGTACCTGGCAAGCTGCCATGGTGTATTCGATATGCCAAAAACAATAACAATAATGTGCCTCATTCCCAATGAATAGAGTGTTACTGTTGCCCGCTCGAGCAAATTGATGAACAACGGGAAGACAAGTAACAAGTGATTTTATTATACCACCATGAAATATATATAATCACAAAGATGTTCATGTTTGAGTTTCCATCATACAGTGTACCAGCACCCATCCCTCCACCAGTGCACATTTCCCAACACCAATGTCCCCGATTCCCTCCCCTCCCCTAGCCTGCCACTATGGCAGGTTCTTTATCTCTTTTCTCTATCTCTCTCTCTCTTTCTCTTCCTTTACACAATGTGGATTGCAATGCATACATTTAGAGGTTATCATGTGTATCTTTTTGCATATTCAATGCTCAGTTCTAGGTTGGTATTATCACTTTCAACAATTATTAGCACACTGTTCCCTTCTCTGTCTTACCTAAACTCTGACTCCTACACGTTTGTTGTAATTTCCACCTTTGACAAGACCTCCTGATCCATGTTTTGCCTGACCTTGGATATTGGTTTCTATCTATCTATCTATCTATCTATCTATCTATCTATCTATCTATCTATCTATCTATCTATCTATCTATCTATCTATCCAGATAGATATATATAATGAAAATAAATGCAGTCATTCTATATCTGTCTTTTCCTTTTGTCTAATGTCACTCAACATGATCCTCTCCATGTCTATCCATTTATAGGCATATTTCATAACTTCATTTTTCCTAACAGCTCCATAGTATTCCATTGTGTAGATGTACCAAATTGTCTTTATCCAGTCATCAGTTCTTGGGCACTTTGGTTGTTTACAGATTCTGGCTATTGTGAGTAGTGCTGCTATGAACATAAAAGTACAGATGGTGTTTTGCTGTGTGATTTTGGCTTCCCAGGGTATATTCCCAGGAGTGGTATGGCTGGGTCAAATGGGAGCTCAATTTCTAGTCTTTGGAGGAATGTCCATGTTGATTTTCAAAAAGTCTGTACGAGTCAACATTCCACCCAACAATGGAAGAGAGTCCCCTTTTCCCCACATCCACGCCAGAACCTGTTATTCTTGTTCTTTTGGATATGTGCCAGTCTCTGTGGTGTGAGATGATATCTCATTGTTGTTTTGATTTGCATCTCTCTGATGATTAGTAATGATGAGCAGTTTTTCATGTCTTTTGGCCATTCGAATTTCTTCCTTATCAAAGTTTCTGTTCATTTCTTCTCGCCATTTTTTGATGGGGTTGGCTGTTTTCTTCTTGTAAAGTTCTACCAGTGCCTGATATATCCAGGATATTAACCCCTTATCAGATGGGTATTGGGTGACTAATCTTTCCCATTCTGTGGACTGTCTTTGTATCTTGGTCACTGTATCTTTTGAGGTGCAGAAGCTTTTTAGTTTCCTATAGTCTCATATGTTTATCCTTGCTATTAGTTGCTTTGTTAGTGGTGTTTCATCTTTGAAGACGCCTTTACCTTGAATGTCGTGGAGGGTTTTTCCTATATTTTCTTCAATGTACTTTATGGATTCAGGTCTGATATTGAGAGCTATACTCCATTTTGATCTGACTTTTGTTCATGGTGTTAGACAGAGGTCCAAATTCATTTTATACATGTAGCTGCCCAGTTTTCCCAGCACCACTTGTTGAAAAGGCTTTCCTTGCTCCATTTCTTATTTTTTGCTTCTTTATCGAAGATTAAATGATGATTTGTTTGAGGATTGGTGTCAGGATATTCAACTCTATTCCATAGGTCCACAGGTCTGTTTTTATTCCAATACCATGCTGTTTTAATTACTATTGCTTTATAGTAGAGCTTGACGTTGGGAAGGGTGATGCCTCCCATCTTCTTTTTCCAAAAAGATTGCTTTAGCTATCCATGGATGTTTATTATTCCATACACATTTCAGGAGTGTTTGGTCAATTTATTTGAAGAATGTCATGGGTATTTGTCGGGAACGCCGCCGGGGTCCCCGACAGTGTTAGAACAGAGGTTCTCTTCTACCTCCGAGGATGCCGGGAGAACAGAATAAAACTCACGAGTCCGGTGCAGTTCCAAAAAAGCTTTTAATAGTACAAAAGCTCTTCCACAGCACTCCAATATAATGAACAAACTCTAGCTCTGGTCCGAACTTAGACCATACAAATGAGCCTAAAGTCTCCCACCAAAGAGTGAGGATCTCACCCGAGCTGAGTCCTACCCAGAAGAAGGAGCAAAAGGCCAAAGAGCAAAAGCCAAAAGCAAAAGGCTAAGGAGCCAAAAGCCACAGGAGCCAAGAGCTAAAAGCTAAAAGGCCCAAAAGGTGAAAAGGTGAAAAGGCCCAAAGTCAAAAGGTGAAGGGGCCTCAAGTCAGTCCCCTTATATACACCCAAGTAATCCAACCGGGAGGGTCATGTCAACAAAGAACCCTAAACAGAGTGTAGTGCCACACCCTATTGCAGGTATAAACAAAGGTTATGCCAAGGACTAACGATATTATCTCTTATGTAAAACATTGGAGAGAGGGGGCTGATATAAAGTAATAATCTTAATTTCATGAGCCTCATGTAATCTAGATGGTACCCACAAGGTTCTTCTTATTATTATCTGTACCAGGGTGATTCTGAGTATCTTGTTCTTGTGTACTGAAAGGGTTACACTCGCCTGCTTAGAGCAAACTAGTATGATCCTTTCTATAGTCTCAACGTAGCCAGGGTGGTAGTTTCCTGGTAAATTCTAACTGTCCCACGCTGGGTGCAGTGGGTATAAAGAGGAGCTGTGCCCAATCTAGAAAACATAGAAGTCTTAGTAGATGTATAAGTCAGAAGTTATTCAATCAAGGAGACTTCTGTAACTGCCACACCCTCTCTCTAGCAGTGTTTACATAGAAGAGAGGTCTCATTAGAATGAACCTTGACTTTAATAGATTAAGCTGGGAGTGGGCAAAACAACAAAACTCCCAGGTTAGCTAAACCTGTCCTCCAACCGGTATTCTTATAGGGACCGTATAAGATCTATATAAAGCTCTAGGGAGTATTACCATTTTGACCATATTGATTCTCCCAATCCATGAGCAGGGAATGTGTTTCCATTTCCTTGTGTCTTCTTTTTATTTCTTGAAGCAGGGTTTTCTAGTTTTCTTTGTACAGGTCCTTTATACTCCTCGTTAATCTGATTCCTAGGTATTTGATTTTCTGTGACACAAATGTGAATGGAATCATTTTCTTAATATCTCTTTCTTTTCTTTTGTTATTTGTATATAGGAAATCCACTGACTTTTTGGGTATTGATTTTGTACCCTGCCACTCTACTATAGGTATCTATTGTTTCTAGGAGCTTTTTGTAGAGAGTGTAGGGTTCTCTAGGTATAATATCATGTCATCTACAAATAGTGATAGCTTGACTTCTTCCTTACCTATCTGGATGCCCTTAATAACCTTTTCTTTTCTGGTTGCTATGGCAAGTACTTCCAGTACTATATTGAATAGAAGTAGTGAGAGTGGGCAACCTTGTCTTGTCTCTGATCTTAGGGGAAGGCTTTCAGTTTTTCTCCATTGGGAAAGATACCTGCTGTGGGCTTTTGGTAGATGGCTTTGACTATATTGTGGAAGGTTCCTTCAATTCCCATTTTATGGAGGTTTTTTTATCAGGAACAGGTGTTGGAGCTTGTCAAATGATTTCTCTGCATCTATTGGTATGATCATATGTGTTTTTTCTTATTGATATTATGTATTTTGTTGATTGACTTGTGATTGTTGAACCATCCTTTCATTCCTGGGATGAATCCTACTTGGCCATGATGTATAATCTTTTTGATGAGTCTTTGAATTCTGTTTGCTAGTATTTTGTTGAAGATGTTAGCATCCGTGTTCATCAGGGAGATTGGTGTGTAGTTTTCTTTTTGTGTGTGTTGTCTCTGCCTGCTTTGGGTATCAGGGTGATATGTGCCTCAGAGAAGCTATTTGGAAGTTTTTCTGTCTTCTATTTTCTGGAAGAGGTTGAAACAGACTGGCAGCAGGTACTCCTTAAAGATTTGGAAGAATTCACTAGTGAATCTATCTGGACCGGGCTTGTGTTTGGGCAGACTTTTAATTACTGCTTCAATTTCCTCAATGGTGATAGGCTTATTAGGGTGTTGCAGGTCTTCTTGTTTCACCCGTGGGAGGCTATATGATCAGGAATTTATCCATTTCTTCCAGGTTCTCATGTTTTGTGGCATACAGGCTCTCAAAGTAATCTCTGATGATCTTTTTGATTTCTGTGGCTTGTTATGACGTCCCCTTATAATTTCTGGTTCTATTTATTTGGGTTCTCTCTTTCCCTGTCCTTACGAGTCTTGCAAGTGGAACACATAATTATTAAATATACATACACAGCTACACTTATACCCCTCATATATATGTGTGTGTATATATCATATGATTCAGTTACTGGCTTGTGCTTTCAGAACACTAAAATGACAAGTGATTTATGTGAGCACACATAGATTTGAAGGTAAAGACTTTCCTAGGAAGTGTGCAGAGTGCTGAAAATAGGACACAAATCCCCATATATTGTCTGGCTCTCCGTAGACACATTCTTTAGGAGTCTGATGCCAAAACCATTTTCCCAGCAAATATTGGGACACTCCAGACTGGCTTATGGCCAGCGGGACTTTGAAGTTACGCTTATAAGCAGTGTTCCAGGGAGAGAAAGGTGTTCTTAGAGCAGAACCAAAGCTTGCCTTCCAGTATTGGAGCTGTTTTGCGGATATAAAAACACACTGGCTGTGTGCTTCTATCAGCTCATTTACTTTTGTCATTTCTACACACTTCATGTTGCAAGATAAAGAAAAGAAAAAGGAAAAATATTAAGTGCTGGCAGGGTTTCAGTAGTTAGGAAAAAGCCTTTAAGTTGCTGCATTGTATATCTTGAGAACATAAAAAAATGACTTATAAAGAGTAGCCCAGCTACTGGATAGAAAGAGATAAATAATTACCCCTATGTTACAGCCATATCAGTAGAAATCCACCCACTTGTAATAGTTTTAAAGTCTCTGTGAATCACTAGGGTGGACCCTGCTCCCAGTAAAGATTCTTTTAGGACCATTCAGATATTTCAACACAGTCTGAAAGAGGAGCCTGGTAAATGCATTCCAAGTGGCCCTGAGAGAAACAGCAGAAAAGGAAAACAAGGTGCTTGTGAAACATGCAAGCCTCCTCCACAACTTGGCTTTGATAACTGAATGGCACAAGAAAACAGCTGAATGCACTCTCCACTGGTCACCAGTTTGTCCAGTCTCACATGAGTCAGAGCCAGTGGCTATGGTGGTTCTGAATGATTTGCAACAAGTTCCCACACTTGGGCAAGCCCTTGTTCATGCATATTGTACATCGCACGCCTTCACAATTCATCACCAAGCCAACCTGAGAAATCACCTAGAGCTTCCTCCCTAGCTTCAGTACTCTAGCCAGAATGAGAGATCAGACTAAAACAGAGGCTGTTCAGCAGGCAGAGTCCTCAAGGGAGAAGCTTGGAGACAAGTTAACCAGACAGAGGACCAGCCCTGGACAGTGCCACGTGCCTCCCTTACTCTGGGGCGCCTGCTGTGTAAAAGAGAGTGTTTCTATTCCCTCTCAACTCTCAGGCTCTCCCGACCCCCTTCTTCTCTCATTACATACAGCAAACTATCTGCCATATTAGGTTCAGGGCACAAAGGAGGCAAGAAACAAGCAAAATGAGGGCATTGAGAGAGTATAGAAAGAACACAGTGAGAGCAGAGGTCTGGGAATCAGAGTGTTTCAGACCCAGCTCACCATCCGGGGCATCTGAGGGCAGAGCGTGGCCCCTTCACCCCCACTGCCCACCATCTCCCTTATCTCCCTCCTGTCTCTCATAAGAGCTACCCACGCTCCCTTTTCTCCCGCAGCCACTGTGTTTCTGGAATGGGCATGGGCCGTGGCATGCCAGAGCCACCAGCCAGCAGTGAAATGGATGACAACTCCCTCTCCCCGGAGGCTTGTTATGAGTGTAAAATCAACGGCTACCCCAAACGGGGCAGGAAACGGAGAAGCACCAACGAAACAGATGCCTTTGACCTGGAGGTAGGTCAGAAGCCCTTGTTCCCCAGATCTCTATTGCAGAAAGACCTCCCAGATTCCTGGCGGCTTCCTTGGAGGATGCTCCAAAGTGTGAGAAAGCTCCCTAGGGAGAAAATCCAGACATTCCCTGAGTTCTGGGGCTCATTTTATGAGAGACTGGGTGGAGGGGTGAAGGGGGGGCAATTTCTGGAGGTTCTTGCTGCTTTTTAGGCATGGCCCTGTGATGGTTTTCACATACTTGCTCATTTCCTCATCCTGCCAAAAAAGGGAAAGTCAAACACCGACCCCAACTCTGCTGAAAGGACAAGGTCTGAGCTCCAGGACAGCGAGCGGCCAACATAGTAAAGTGACATAGTGCTCCCTCCTCTGGGAAGCCAAGTTCTAAAAGCTAGAGGCTCCCCTAGTGAAAAGAGCTATGTGGAGTGGGAGCGAACTTGGAGTCTAGACAAAAATAACATGGAGCTCAAGCAGCCTGGGCCTAAGGCTGTTGCAGCCTTTCTGTCAACTCAGAACGGCACAGACATTCACCCAGGCCTCTGGCTGCAGGCCCGGAGAATCCAGCACATGTGGTCAAGGAGAGAGAGGCGAGCAGGAAGCCAGGTGAAAAGCAGTGAATGTTAGATCATCAGAGCCAGGAAGTCGGTTGATTGGTGTGTCCTTCAGAGGGCAGGCATCTGTGTCCATGTGCAAAACTGAAGTCAATGAGTTTTCACTCAGCATCTGTGCTGCAGCTCGCCTGCTGTGGTTTGGAAAATCGGATAAGTCCTTTGGAAAGAAAATTCGTCTCGAAATGGTAGCCCTCAAACCTGAGGGTGCCTCTGAGTCATCTGGAAAGCATGTTAGAACAGACTGCTAGGATATACCCCCCTAGGTCCCTGATGACGTCTCAGCTGTCACCTAGAATGTGTCTTTGTAACAGATTCTCAGTTGTGTCTCACGCTGCTCGTCATCATGCTTAAAGCCCTCAACATACAATGGGTCGCAGCTTGACTTTTCTTCTTGACATTGGCACAATGTTTTAAAATATTGCTTATTATACTGGCTAGAAAAATAGTAAGGGATTAATGCACTCATCTTGCTTGCAGCCAACCCAGGGGCAATCCCTAGCATCACACATGGTCCCCCAAGCACTACCAGGGGTCACTCCTGACCACAGAGACAGGAATAAGCCCTGAACACTACTGGGTGTGGTCCCCAAATAACAAAACAAACAAAAAATCGAGGAGGGCACACCAGCCAATGCTCAGAGGTTATTCCTAGCTCTGCACTCAGGAATCACTCGAGGTGGTGCTCAGGGGACCAGAAGGGATGCCAGGGAATGAAACCAGGTTGACCACATACAAGGCAAGTGCCTTACCTCCTGTACTCTATGGCCCCTCAAAAATATTTTTTAATATGTTAAAAATATGCCAACTGGATATTTTTATTGTGACAAGGGAAATAGTACAGGGCTTAAAACACTTGCTTTTCATGTGTTTGCTCCTAATTTGATCCCTAGCATCATATATGGTCTCCTGAGTACAGGCAGGAATTATCTTTCAGAGCAGATACTGATAATTCAGCAGTTTACTGAATTATCTTTCAGTAAACTCTGAGCACCGCTAACTTTGGCAACAAAATAGTTACCTATGGGTGGGGAAGATGCTTTGTGTCATAAGGCCCAGATTTTATTCCTGGTACCATATAGTCCCCCATTGTCCCACCTTCCACCCCACCCTCAAGCACAACAGCAGGAGTAGCCCCTGAGTATCACAGGTGCAACTGCAAACCAACAAAAATTAGTGCCTACAATATTTGGAGGAAAAAGGTATTTAGGTTCATTTTTCTTTAACAGGAAACATGTTGTGGTGTTGATTTTGCTTAATGCATGGCTGTGTGTCTTTTTCTAGGATCAGCCAGAGACAGAAACCAATGTGAGTCTTGCCAGTTGGGATGCTGAGAAGACAGCCACGTTCGCTTTCAATATCTCCCACATCAGTAACAAGGTCCGAATTCTGGAGCTCCTCCCAGCCCTAACGACTCTGACAAATCACAACAGATACTTGATTGAATCTGGAAATGAAAATGGCTTCTTTAAAATCAACCAAAAGGAAGGGATCAGCTACCTCCACTTCACCAAGAAGAAGCCAGTGGCTGGAACCTATTCTTTACAAATCAGTAGTACGCCACTTTATAAAAAGAATGAACTTAATCAGCTAGAAGACAAATATGACAAAGACTACCTCAGTGGTGAACTGGGTGATAATCTGAAGATGAAAATTCAGATATTGCTTCATTAATTCGCCATCCAGAGACCAAATAATTGAAAAGTCCAAGATAGATAGGTAGAACTGAATTTTCCCTGCCCCCCAGAATCTTCATATCATAGGTACAATCTTTCACCAAGTAAATTTCTGTAAACAAGCACTCTTCTTTGATTATAAAAGCAAGGTACAGGTGACTACCGTAGCTCCAAACAACCACTTTCTCAGGCTTCTCATATGTGTAGCTGAGTCAGCTACTTACCTGGCCAGAGGTGTTGACTCTTGAAAACTGGGACGTGTAGTTCCACAGGGTTTGGCCATGCAACCTGCTGCGCCGACCTTCTAGGCGACATCCATGAATGTGTTTTCCAGTGGCGGACTCCTCCAGTTTTCCCCATTTTGTAATCTTTGCTTCTCCAAATACAAATACTAGGTTGGTCATTTATAATCTATTTGGTGCTAGTAACTCCTCAAACTAGATTTATAAATGCACTGTAATATTTACACAACTTAGAAACCAAATGACAAATATTCAGTTCAAATACTTCACTACTTTCAATCAACCAAAGTTAGTTCAGTAGCTTATCTCAGTTATGAGTATCATACATTACATGTAAATTAAGTGTGTGTATACTGTAATCGTGCTATTTTTTATCATGGAAACATTTATAAACTAGAATAATAATGCCCTTCATGAGAGGGTTTGTAATGGTGCTTATTATGACCAAAGACTTGTTAAGTGTGTACACCAAGTGGTAATGAAATTTCTGTGACTGGCCCACTCATGCATGGAGGTCTGGGAGGATCAGGAAACAGCCTCAGCCACCCGAGCACCCACCTATGCAACCTTCATCCCATCTGGGCCGCCAGTCAAGCCCATCCTCAGTCATACCTGTCAACAAGGGGTCCATGGCAGAAATGTCACAATAAAACAGTCTCTTCTTTTTTAGTTTACCCCTTGGCTTTGTGTTCTTGGATATGGGATTACAGCGGCCGTTCCACAGGCTAACTGAAGCCTCCCGAATTGACATGATCCTCAGTCTCTTATGGCATTGACCTCTCCATGTGCCAACTGGCGTAAACACCAGAAGGAACGTGAACAAATTTGAATCAGTCCCTTGTTTTATTCATTAAAGATAGCAGTGTTCTTTCTTGCCAACTAGAAACTTAGACCATAGCATCATTTCTAAGACATGATCTAATTAATGGTGCAACTTTTTAAATTACTAGATTTAAATACTTTAATATAGCTAGCAAGTTCAGTCATCATTTTAGAGCACATTCATATCATTAGAAAAGATTTATCATGCCCCCTCCTCTCCAATATACACATAGTGTTGGCAAGCTTTAGGTGCTCTTTCCTCCCCTTCCCCAAACATCTGTTGTTAGTCAGTGCTAGTCTAATTACAAAAGGATAATTTCAAGTTGAATCCAATAGAATGCAATAACTCTTGTTTTCTGAATGTCATAATTTAAAAATGCTGTTTTAAGTGCAATATTGAATATTTAGCACTTAAGCTCATTCAATGGATTTGAAATAATATTTTAAAATTCCATAAGGCCATAAAATAAAAGCTTGTGAATATAAAGGTTAAATAAGATTGTTGCATGGAGAAGAAACTATAGAGGACACAGGAAAATCCTCTCCAAGGCCTTTAAAAACCTCTACTAAAGAAGATGGAATATGTTCCATGCAATGCCAGCAGGCAAGTCCAGTGTCAGTTGGCTGAAAGCTCAATTTAACACACACCTTTCTAATTATTGAGTTACTCATACCCATGAGTTTCCTGCAATGTAGTGAGTTTTCTGTCACTAACTGGAAGGCATCAGTCTAAGAATTAGAGCAACTACTAAGCAAGGATACTTTCCTTCACTAATAAACCTTGAACATATTAAAAGCTTATTTTTTAAAGATATATATAATAGTTTTGTCATCTCAAATCTTGTTCATCTTAGGTGTTCAGTGGAGTAGAATTGGGAATTGAACTACTATATTCTGGAAGGGATTTATTCTTGGTTAAGAAACTAAACTATGACTTGAAATTTCCTTACAAGTCTGTTCCTATAATTCTGTGGTAGAAGTGCACAAGGTTTCTTAAAGAAGAATATATAGCTTATTGTAAACAACAGTATGCAAATGGAAAATGTCTGATAATTTAACCAGAACTGCATTATATTCAATAATGGATTTTCTTTATAACAAACAACAGAGGAAAATAGAGTTGGCACATAGTAGATCACTTTGATATTTTTAATAGTCTCAGTCTGGATTTTATTTATTTCAGAGCCAACAATTTTCAACAGCATATTTTCCATGTTTCTGACTGTAACAAAACATTTTCCTTGTTGTTCCACTGTAAATATTCCCTTTGTCAGAACACTTTTTTAATCTTGAGATTGAAACATTTACTTTTTTGTCTGTGACCTTTCGATTTAACTTTCAATAGTTGAAGAACTTGGTCTTGTAAATCTCTCAGAAGCTTGAAAACGTCTTGTCTCTACTGCCCCCAGTGAAATGAAACCCATTTCATTTGCCAATAATTATTTTGTAAGTAAGGTTGAAGTGAACTCAACTGGCCTTGTGAAATGTTTAAACTTGCACAAACAACTGCATTTTTTGTTCAACAAATAGCACTTTACTTCGCCAAAATTGCTCTGGACATTGCCATTACAAATACTGTTAAAAGTTCAGAAATCATGTTTGTCAACTAGAGGAGCCAAAATAAAGAACAATTAGGTTGATACTCAATTAGCATATTATTAAAAATGATATAGATCTTTTAAAATCAAAGTCAGCTTTGTCCACAGAATGTATCTGAGTCCTATTTTATCTGTAGTTTTCAGAGATCATATTAGAAACAGTCATTATTAAGTGGTTTGAAGTTTTTCAATGCTAGAAAATTATTGGGAGAAAGATTCAATTTTATATACATATTTATAGTTAGAGTTATTTTCCCATTGCCAATTTTGAACACTGTAAAATAAAATAAACCAATTTATTAACCTTTTTGAAATCCAATGTGAGACTAACAAAATGTATTATTATTAGGGAAGATTTTTCAGTCTTATTCCAAGTTTAGGAGTAGTGAGAAGCAAAAGGCTGTAACTTTGGTTTTGTAAGTTTCCATGTTTCTACAACTGGGTTCACTTACAGGACTGGGTCTCAATGAAAGGTTCCAACTTTCTCACAAATGTCTACATAAACAGGATCTAGTTGATTCAATACCCAACATCCATTTAACAGATCATGGCAATATGCCCTGGCAAAATCTGTTTTTTCAACTATGTGCATATGAATTCAAAACAGTTTTTGTTTTGTTGATAAAGCCATTTATTTATTTGTAGGACACAGACTGCTTTGCATCCGTGATGCAAACCCGAATTAGGAGCTCAGCCAATGCATGTCAGTCTCATGTTTGCTTTTAGATGGTAGAAGGTGCATCCTTTGTAATTGCACTAAGTCACAGCAGGAAAGTGGGTACCATTTCCAGGGTCACACATGACATTTCTAGAAACTTTAGGTTGGGTTCAGAGTTTACCAGTAGAAGTAGACTCTTTAGCAGAAAACAGCTGTTGGGGATGACTTCCACACCTGAATGTTTTCTGCACAGCTGGGTTGGGAGCTGCAGAAATCAGAAAAGATCTGTGTCCTTTCAATGTAAAGTTCTCTCTGGGGGAGAATTTAATCCAACCTAAATAATTCCGCATTTCCTCCTGGAAAGGAGACATTTGCAAACATGCTGATGATTATCATCTCCCTTCTCAGTCCCACCAGCCAGTGAAAGAAAGAGGTCGGCTGCCTGTGTGGCTGTGTCTGTGTGCTGAGTTCTGCTGTGGGTGTCCCCACAGCTCTGCTGGTAACAGTCCTGGCCTGTCAGGGAAGATTAATGGGACTGGGAGAGATCAGACTTTCAGAGGCAGGACAGGCAGTGTTGGGTTTGTGTCTGTAATTTTGTTACCCTGTTAAATCAGCAAAAAGTGCATTTTGGCCTTTCCATTTCCCGTCACACATCAAGATGGTACCATTTCAGCAGGGTTCACCCCACCTCTTTAGCACAATTGCAAGTGCCTCTGAGGTCCATTGCTTTGCTTCGCACACATCTGTTAGTTGTAAATTGGCCAACAGGCTCATTCACCATAAGTGTTGGGCCAGGAGGAGTCTGTGTGCATTAAGTTAGTTCCCAGAGACTCCCACTACACCAGGTCAGCCTCTCAGCCTCCCCACCTCCCTCTCCCGGCTCCCCTGCCCCTGCCCACTGAAGTTAGGGTGGGCAGGGGCAGGGAGAGGGGAGGTGGCCCAAAAACAGATGCTGTCAGTCTCAAGTAGGTTTCCTAGGGGTTGGGATTTGGGGTTCACAGAATTTTGACCTTTTTTGTCTGGTCAAAAAAGTTTGTCTGGTTGCAAGGTCCCAAGGAATGTGTGGTTCCAACCCTGACACTACAGGAAGTCTCAGAATAAACAGCTGCGGTCAGGTCCTCGTTCCCTTTCTTTTGGGTCCAGAACAACACCCTGATGTCTCTGAACCTCAAATCTTTTTATCTTTTTCTATTGGGCCTGATGATTACATTTCCCTATAGCCTCACAGGATCAGCATTACTCACCCACCCCAATACACTGGGTCTCTGCACATATTAATACCTTTATAGAATGTCATGTTATTGGTTTTTTCTTTCAATTTTATTTGAGGCACCATGATTTACAGTACTGTTAGTATTATAAAAATACTGCTTATTTATCCACCCTTCCACCATCACACTCTCCACCAGAGTGTGTCCTTGCCTCTACCACTGTCTAAGGAGCCCCTCCCAAGCACCACCACTACCCCCTCCCGCCCTTGATTAGCTCAGTTCAGTAGATCAGTTTTTATGTTCTGTTGCTTTTGTTGTATCCATATGTCCTTTACATATTTCTCATATGAGAGAGATCGTTCTGAACATGCCCAATTCCTTATGACAGACTTCAGCATGATACTCTCCAGTTCCATACACATACAGGCAGATTGCATAATTTAACCTTTTTGATCACTGAGCACTATTCCATTGTGTATATATACCACAGGTTTGTTTTTTTTTTAAACCCAGTTATCTGTTTTGGGGCTTCCTGTAAGAAGACATATATATATATATATATATATATATATATATATATATATATATATATATATAGCCAATAAGTATAGGTATATGTAAAAATCTTCTCCATCACTTAATCTTCCTGGAAACGTAAGTCAAAGCAATGCAATATCATCTCACACCTCACACCAGTAAGACTGCCACACATAAAAAAGAATAAAAAGGGATCAGGAGATAGAGCATAGGATAAGGCACTTGTCCTCATGTAGCTGACCTGGGTTCAATCCCTGGTTCTGCATCAGGAGTGATTCCTGAAGTCAGGGAGTCAGAAAGAAGCACAGTTATGTATGGCCCCCAAAACAAAAAGAACAAAAACAACTTGTAATGGTGTGGCAGGTGGAGAAGAGGAGAAGGTGACATTCCCACCTGCTTGTCCAACGCAGGTGGGAATGTCAGCAGATTCAACCTCTTTTAAAAACTATCACCAGAGCGATAATACAGCAAGTAGGACTCTTCCCTTGCATGCAGCTGACCAGGTTCCACTCCCATCACCATATGTGGTCCCCCTGAGCCCATCAGGAGTGATCCCTGAGTACAGAGTCAGGAGTAAGCCCTGAACATTCCAAAATATATGGAGATTCTTCAAAAACTAAGAATTGAGATTCCTGTTAAGAATTGAGCCCATCAATTCCACTTCTTAGCAACTACCCCAAGGAACCCAAAACACTGTCTAAAAAAAGACATTTGCGCTCCTGGGTACATTGCACCCACACACTCACAATAGCCCAGACCTGGAAACAATCTGAGTGTCATAGAACATCATTTTACATAGCACTTGAAAACAGTGTTTTCTGATCTTTCCCTCAAGCCAGGCTAATTGTAATTCTTAATTGTTTACCAATTGAAATGTTTTGAAAAGTTCTCTCACCTCAAAATCATGGGATTAGAAATCCCAGTCCTCGGGGCCGGAGCGATAGCCCAGCGGGTAGGGCATTTGCCTTGCACGCGGCCGGCCTGTGCCGGCCCGGTTTGATCTCCGGCGTCCCATATGGTCCCCGAGCACCGCCAGGAGTAATTCCTGAGTGCAGAGCCAGGAGTAACCCCTGAGCGTCGCGGGTGTGACCCAAAAAGCAAAAAAAAAAAATCCCAGTCCTTGGGATCAGGGACATAGCTCAGGGGTCAGAGGCAGTGGCTTTACATGAAAAAAACTCTGAGTGAGCTCCAGCACCATGTGATCCCTGAGCAGGATGGGTCTGATGGTGTCCAGAGTCTGAGGTCTGCAGGGCCTGAGCAGACCCTATACCCTGATCTCTCACAGTGAACTGTCTTGCCAGGTTGGTGGAGTATCACTAGCAATGACCTCCACCCTGCCCTTGAAAGACCCCTATACACAAATAACCCACATCTTCTGATGACACAGTATATGCTGTATTCACTGTGTGTCCAATGAGGAATAGAGCAAAATAGGAGCCCCTGGAGATGAACCAAAGGAAGGGAGCACAAACCAGACATATTCAAGGCTTGAGTTTGAAGTCTTAAGCACTTGCATTTGTGTCCCTGGGGACAGATTTAAGTAAAGCCCACATCCTCACCTTTCAGAGCTTGATGGGGTGGCTAAGCAGCTCTGTCACTGTGGGATCTTTGGTGGTGACATTAGTAGACTTGCAGGCTCCAGAAGGAAGAGGCAGACGCCTCAGTTCCCACCACCCTTGGAGACAGGGGCCAGGTCCAGCTCTCTAGTAAACTTGTCTCTGGCATCTGCAAGGCCTCATGTCTAGATCTTTATGAATCACAAAATTAGAAACACATTCTCTCTTCACTCCCCTGCGTTAGGCTAGAAAAGGGTGATTTTTCAGTAGTGACTTCGCTTTCTGATTTAGATTCTAATTTGAAATGAAATGTACCCTGAAATCTGCCATTTAAAATAGAGGTAGAGGAACTTCAAGCAGAATAAGACAAACTGGGCTCTCTACTCAAGCCAAGCAAGACAATTCTTGTAGAAAATCACAACTGAACGGTTCTTTAGGGTTTTATGGATTCTACAAATGTAAGACAAATATAATTTATAAAGTTCATTTTAAATGTTGATACAAACTCTAAGCCCATGGTGTTTTAAACACCCTTATTTATGTCAATTAAAGAAGTCATAAACATTTTCATAGTATTTCGATTTGGCATAAACTCAACAGAGGCTCACCAGCCATCTTTCCTTTTCCCAAGCCCACAAAATGATAACATTTCCTAACTTTGCCCTGCAATCAAGTAGGGAGTATGGTAAGATTCCTAACTGTTGAGATACTAGCGCAAGAGACACATGCCATTTTCTGGTTTTGCCAGAAATAAAACAAAGCGCATGCAATCACCCACACAATTTACCCCCAAGTATCCATATCCTTAGTTCTCAGTCTTGGCTGCCAATGGGGGAAGATCCAAGGGACCATTGACAAAATATCCCCTTGCTTAGGCAGCACCATGCAGAACCTCTACAACTGAGGTCCCCTTGCAACCAGGGCATCAGAAGAGCAAGTTCTCCAGGTAATTCTGATTGCACCCAAGAGGGTGCTGCTCTCAATCTTTAGGGCTCTTGTGGAAGCCAGGAAACATGTGAAAACCTATTAAAGAATTCTGCTTTGTGTCCTGTGCAACTGGTCTGCAAATGTCTGTTACCACACAGGAATGAAACCCACAACCTTTCCTGACCCTGCAAACTGTCTTCACTGAAGTTTGGAGGATCCAACTGCCATGAGATGTGCTTGTCCACAGGAAATTATGACTTACCCAGATGACTGTCTCTCACCCCAGGCCTTGGGAATAACTTAAAATTCTTGACTTGGAGAAACAGAAATATAACAGTGGCTTAGAGCAGCCTTTCTCAGCTGGGAGCTATAGGCTTCACTTGTGACCCCCAGGATATTCCAAGGGGCCAAAGATGAAAATTGCATAAATGGTGGGGAGGTATGGCACGAAATTTGAGGGCCAATAGGTAGGATAAGGGACCACAGGGAGAAAACAAGGTGGGAAGGAAGTACAATTGGAAAACTGCTCAGAAACACTGGCTTCAAGCAGCTGCCTTGCAACTACAAAGGTATGGTCATGAGATAAAATCCGCAGCATCCTGTTTGGATTAAGTGCAATTGAAGACTGATGTTTGAGCCTGGCAACTCTGCTGTCTTTGATTTAAAAAAAAGAACACCATGCGCAAACTCACAAACACACATACACCTATGCAATCACATGCATACACAGACACATGCATTCATGTGCACTAATACAAGCACACACAAACACACACACAGTCACATGGACACGCAATCAAATTTTTTAAAAAGCATTTTTAGGTATCAGAGAGAACATAGTGGATAAGGCACTTGCCTTGCACCAGCCAACCCAGATTCCCAGGTTTGATCCCTGGCACCCCGTTTGGTCCTATGAGCCCTGCAAGGAGTGATTCCTGAGTACAGAGCCTGGAATGAGCCTTGAGCACCACTGGGTCTAATCCCAAAACAAAACAAAACAAAACAAAAACAAAAACATACATCTATATTCTTTTAGTTTTTAACATATAAACCACATCCAGCAGCACTAGAGCCTGGGGTTATCTGAACTGCTGGGACATAAACTCTGGACTGGGTGGAGAATGGAGTACAGGGGCTTCCGGGACCACACCTGATGCCGCTGGAGTGGGGAGGACTGGGCAGCACAAAGAAACTAGGGCATCAAACTTGGGAATTCCCCCTCGAGTCCTAGTCTAAGAATTTTATTTGGTTTTGGTTTTGATCACACGTGGCAGTGATCAGGATTTACCCCTGGCTCTGTGCTCAGAGATCTCTCTTGGTATGTTTTGGGGGACCATAAGGAATTCCAGAGATAGAACTCACGTCTGCTGCTTGCAAGGCAAGTGCCCTACCCATTGGACTATATCTCTGGCCCTCAAGATGGAAACTTTTGTTTGCAGCCTGGGTAGTTCTTACAGAGACAACAGGTTCAATGTGAAGTCAATTCTTCTCAAAATGTGGGCAAATTCCTCTAAGAAGTCTAAACTTGAAATAGGCCTAGTTAACTCAAGTTTCTTCATTAGGCTATTTACCTGAGTAGAAAATCTAGTTATTCTGAAGCAGACTGGTCTTTGGAGTGAAAAGAAAAGCTCCTTATTTTCATAAAACACCTTATTTTCATAAAGCACTCTGTTTCTGCTACTGGGGTCTAAATTCATAGAAAGATGTGGGGCTTGGCCACCCACCAACCTACATCTTGCCTCCAGCTCCATCCTCCAACCCAGACCTGCTAACACTCCTGAGGGCCTAATGTCATTAACCAGGAACCTGCAGTTGCCCCAAACTTAAACTTTTATGATGTCTCCCAATATATTTTTTGGAAAGTACAAAGGAAAGCCAACAGAGACTGAAAAATAAATACAGAAAAGAAAATGTAGAATGGTTTTAGTGATAATGAGAGTCAGAACAAGATATTAATATTTGAATGAGAAAGGCCAGCCATATTCCATGTACTTCAGTGTGACTCTTCAATCATAGGTAATAGAAAAGATGGGAAATAACAAACCATTTTGAACAAGATCTCGTTTTATGCTGCATTCAATGCCTACACTAAATTACCTATGTTAAATATAAGACTCATTTTTAAATGGGTTTCTTCCTGTCTCTTGTTAGGAAGTTATTCTAATACTATTTTACTTTAATGCTATTTTAACATTATCTCTCCAAAGGCCCTAAATTTTTTTGCCTGCCCCAGCAGCTGCCTGCTTGTATTGAAATCTCTTAGACCAGAGCTTCTCAGATTTTAATGGAGACATATCACCAGTGAATCTTGTTAAAATGCAGTTTTATGGTTAAGATATTAAAATGTTATGAGTTTTCAGGTCTGGGGTGGATCCTGAGATTCCAAATTTCTTACAGTCCCCTGCACAGTATGCATAGTGCTCCAATAAAACTTTATTTACAAAAGCAGATGGCCAGCTCAAAGTTTGTCTGTTGTTTGCAGTTTGCATTTTTAAGAGATTATTTATCTTGGTGGCTGGATTTTGGGTGTAGGATAGAGGAGAGCGCCTGGCCTCACTCACCCTCTTAGTCTACAGAGCAGGTGTCCAGGGAGATGCCCTGAAGGACTAACTCCCACACTCAGGGCATCTGGTCTGTCACGGATTCCAGTTTCACACCCAAATCCATTCGCTACCCTCCCGGTTTACCCTCACACCATATCAGTAGATCTCCATTCCCAGAAAAGCTGTTCCAAAGTTAACATTTCAGAAAGATATCAGAATAATTTATGTGGTTTCCAAAAATTCTGACTTTCCCTAAATAAAATATAGCAGGAAGCACTCAGGTGCTCTTGTAACTATGACCTTTTCTAATGGGCGTGTGTGTGTGTGGGGGGTTGTGTGTGTGTGCGTGTGTGTATTGGTGTGTGCGCATGCATGCTACATGTGCACGCACGCACGCAGTGTTTAAAATGATATTCACTGAAATAAAATTATCAGAAAGCGTTTGACTCCTACTGACAGAGCATTTATTCTCTACTATCATACACATTTGAGAGCCTCAGTCAGAAAGGGTAACCTATTATTCTCATGGGGAAAGCCCATCAAGCACTGTGTGACTTGAAAGAAGCTTCAACTGTCTGTCAGTGATGGATAAGTCTGAATTTTTTTTAGATAAACTCAATAGTGTTGGCTTAAAATGACTTCAGATAATCCATCATTTCTTCATGTCTCTTATTTTTTAAAAATGTGTCCTCCTTGTAAAAACACATTGACACAATTCCCAAAGTCTCAGCATACCAGTCTGATGAGATGGTTGATCCTCATCAGCTTGATATTTTATACAAGGCAGATGAGCTTCATCTTTCTACTAAGTTTCATCATACAACCCATGTCTTCAGCTCATTTATAAAACCATGAAATAAAGTCACCTCCGGCATGGTTTTCTCACTATCTGCTTCCAGAGAGTTTAATAATTGGCCCCCTCCTTCAACTTCTGGCCTGTATTGGTCATAAACCATAGCGGCATTTTGATCCAAATAGAAACACCCATTTACTCACACTGAGCAACAGGACATACAAAAGTACACTTTAATAGGGTGGGTCTGTGGAAAGCTAAGGTTGCTGGGCTAGGAGAGAGTTGTATGTGAAAGAGAATGAGAGGGAATTTGTGATGGAATAGGAGGTGTGTAGCCCACAATGGGATATTATATAAAATGTAGCAAAATCATAGGTCAAAATATTTTAATAATAAATACTTACTGATATCTATGTGCTTTGCACCACACACATCCTATGGAGAACACAAAAGGATTCTAGAGCATTGAACCACTATTCAAGGCTTTGGGTTTGTGAACTGCAAGATTACACACACTGAAGTCACTATATGGGGTTCATAGAAGTAAACATGCTTATTTATATACAAACACATAGAAGATACAGCAAATACACAGTTTCTAAACATATCAATCACTTCAGAAACATTTTACTTACAACCAGCTTACAAAGTTGGTTTAACTGATCTCTTCTTATTGATTAAGACTCTGAGGCCCAAGGACAAGTAATCTTTCAGACATCAGAGATGAAGAGATAGTACAGGATGTAACACACTTGCCTTGCATTTAGCCATTTCTGTTGTAACCTTGGTTCAATCCCAAACACCACATATGATTCCTGGAGCCCCTGAAAACTCTTAGATGTGACCCACCCCCAAAAACAAACTTTCCCACATCACATAAATAGCAAGAGCAGAAATAGGATTCAGTTCTAAATGTATCTAATTCTGCTTTGGTCAGATAAAATCTCAGTGGTTTAACTTAATGAAAGATTTATTTATGATCCAAGGACTGGAGTGATAATACAGCAGGTAGGGGTGTTTTTCTTGCACACTGACCCAGGTTAGATTCTTAGCATCCCATATGGTCCCCCCAAGAACTACCAGGATTAACTCCTGAGTGCTAAGCCAGGAGTAACCTAAGCAGCACCAGAGTTAGTCCAAGAACAACAACGACAAAAAAAATTATTTCTGGTCCAGCCTTTAATTATCGCTGGTTGATGGGTTTTCCTGGGACTTGAGTCTCCAGGTGGTGTTTGAGGGGTCTAGGTTCCTTCCATGCTGAAATTATGCACTTTCCAACATTTGGCATCCAAAACTTCTGGCAAAAGGAAGAAGAAGTGGTGATAGTACAGTAGACACTAACAATCTAAGCCCTGGAGGGATCTAAATCACTTTGATTTCTGGGATCACATTTCGTTACATACCCTCAGGGTCTGGGAGATGCAGTGACCGGGTCAGTGTGTCCTAGAAACAACTGCAACTCATGGGAAGGGAATACCTCAGGCAATCAGCTCATGCTGCACCAACTCCAAAGCCACCAACGTCAGGCTCCAAATGTGTACAAGGAGGAGCTGAATGATGTGACGCTCAATGACAAGTTGCTAATGGGAGTTCAAGGGAACAAGGGAGAATCAAGGTAGGTGCAAAAAGTAGGGACATGAGTAGGTGCTGAGAGGTAGGTGCGGAAAACATTTCTGGCTCCAAAGACCCAGCGTGAGCAGGCTGCACTCACAGGCAGCCCAGAGACATGAGGTAAATCCCACGTGGTGGACTGAGCCAGGCTGAGACAAGGGCGGCGCTCTGGAACAAAGTAAGTACTTTTCAACTGATGCAACTGGCCAGGGATGTGGTTCAAGAGATAGAACACATGCTTTTACATGCAAGGCCTTCCATCCCCTACCTTCAGGCCGGGGCACCACCAGTGGTCCCACAACAATTAAAAACATAGAGAGATAAAAGAGAGAAAGCTGCTGTAAACTGTCTCCTTCCCAGGGACATGTATGCTCAAAGGGGTTTGCAGGCTCCCTTTACTAGCCAGCACCAGAACCTGGAAATTGCTCGGCAAGAGGAACTCTCTTCATGGTGAAGAGAGTGGACTTTCAGAAAACATGCTGAGCAGTAAATAACCCCAGGTCTCCCTGTACCATTGTCTACTCTTGCTTTGAGTATCAAGTAGCTGTAAATTCTTGCTTGTCTTGAAGTGCATCTTTCCTGCAAAGGAATTCCTGAAGACTTTGGTGGAGGGGTGGAAGATTCTTTCCATCCATAATGTTGGGTGAAAGTTTCCTGGAGATGTGACAGCCTTTTTCAAGAACTCACCTGAACAAGGCACTGAAGTAAGCAAGATCAGAGTGGACCATGGTGCCAGCTGACACAGCTGTAAGAGCAAAACTTTGAAGACGACTAGAAGAGCCCAGGATCTGACTGTGGGGAAATCACGATGACCCAGGATGCTCCACACCCTCGCCCCATACTTTCCCACAGTCTCTGCCCTCTGGGAGTGCCGAAGATGAGCAAGTACATGGGGCTCCCAGATCTGTGCCAATGGGTCCAGCCCCTCTGCTTCCCCAAGCATCACTGGCTCAGAGTAAGGGTGTTCCCTGATCTGGTGTTGATCAAGAGCAACCAAAAGGGTGGGTGAAGTGGGTCAGTCTTTTGTGCTGAGATTTGAAATGTGTGCTAAGGATGTGTCAGTGTTCGCAGCGTTCAGAGCCATCCTGCCCCTGAGGACACTCTAGCTACTCTGTTCTCTGACTGTTGGAGTGTTTGTGCCTTCTAAGGAGGACCCTTAATGGAGCCTTTGGTTAGGCAGAGGCCAACCACTTGACAACTATCACCACCTCGCCAGCTAGGGATGAAAAATGAGATCGTGACCTCATTTCGAGGTCAGTACAGAGGTGATTGTGGTGAAACAAGCCAGGACTGTGTGAGGCCAGAGCCCAATCTTGGGAATGGATGGACGCCATAGCTGGCGTGGTGCCTGCCTGTAGATTCTCTCACTCTTAGCTCTACACTAGAACCTGGAATACCTCAGTGGTATGTCTCTGTAGGAGCTCTCAGGTCTTCTGTCCAAGGTTCTGTCCAGATCAATATTGTCTTCAAGTATTAAGCCCCCAATACTTGCCGGGCCAGCTACAGAATCCCATAATTTTTAGCTTTATTGCCTCTGCCAGTAGTCTCTGATGAGATTCTGTCATTCCCTTTGCTCCTCTATGTAGACAAACCTTCAGACAAACCATCTGGCTCCTCAGATTTGACCCCTTCTATCAAGCAGTAGGAACATGTCCAAAAGCACTGCTATGACCCGCTTCTCTCTCCAGACCACCTTAGCTCAGGGGCTCTTAAGACATTAACCCCAAGCTCCACTCTTTGTACACAACCTGAGTTCACACACAAGATATCTTTCCCTGACTCAGATAGCTACTATACTTTCACTAGGTTGTGGGTTCCAGCCCATAAATGTCGAAGAAGGGCCCCATTCTCGATGAGGATCCATCCTGCTTCCTGTCTCAGCACAAGTAACAGAGTTTCCAGGCAACCATCCAGGTTATTATTTGGAGGGTAGTGGGTGGTGTGGAGTTGACTCTTCCTAGATTCTCACATCTGTTTCCCTTTACATGAATCAGCTCTGCCTTATAAATGAGGAAGCAGGTAGAATGTTGCTAAAGGAACTGTGCAATTTCATAGCCAATATAAGGTAGTTCTGGGATTTAAATCCATACCTTGATTTCTAACAGCCCTGTTCCGCCTTACAAAAGTGTTCTTGGTTGGAACATGCATCCAAATCAAAGTCAAGGGCAGAGTCATTCTCCATAAGCAGGTGAATGTGAGGACCCTCCACCTGGGAAAACCGAGCCGAGGGAGCCCTGCTGAAAACCCTTATCTAAACTTCACCAGGGGACCAGGGGAGATGAATTCTCCAGATGTTTGTCAGTAGCCAAGACATATCATGCCACAGATGGGGTGTGGTGGCTTAGCCCATGAGCTGGCGTTGGACCGTGGTCTGTCCTGGCACACTTTGTAGGCCAAGGGCCTCCATTAATACCCAAGAGGGTTAAGTATGAGAGAGTCTACAGGCAGACATGCCAGCTATGGGCACTTGTCCATTCCAAGGCTGGGCTTTGGCCTTACACTCTCAATTCTAGCTTCTTGGCCACAATTGCCTCTGCTCTGAGCCCAAGACATTTTGGATAGAAACACAGTGTGGAAAGGGCTTTATCTGGTCTCACTTGAAAAACATCTGAATTTATGAACTTGACTTTTCTAGCACCTCTACTCACCCTCCTCCCCATAAAGAGCCACCATCATGAAATGCAGTCAGCTCCAAACCAGTTCAAATGGAAAACATTTGTACAAAAGTGTGATGTGAGTCGCCGGCAAAAACTAAGTAGTAATGGAGAAATAAGAGGGTGGGGTACTATGGGCACTAAAAAGAGAATGTGCAGGTGGCTCTCAGAGAGAACCATCAAATAGTTTGAAAACCAGAGAAAGTCGGCAAGGATCCTCCAGCCAAAGCAAATAAAGAATCCCACATTGCCCATTTGGTTCAGGCACGAACACCACTGCCAAGAAAGAACCTGGCAGTATTGGGGTGGAGCAGTAGAAGTAGAAGGAGAGGAAGCGCTCCACTGGCTTTTGCTTATTTCATAGTCAACAACTGTGATGCAGGGGAAGGTGTAAGGGAATGGTGGTGGGCATCAACAATATAGTGTGGACTCTGCCTTCTAAGTCACTCAGACAGGGTATTTCTGCCCCCTGAGAGGGGTTATGAGGCTTGAATCCTATCTCCACCACTCTCTGCTGGAAGTTGACACTCGCTCCCATATTCCATTAATTCCTTTTAAAAGTGGACATTAAAGAATCTTGAACACATATATGTGTGTCTATATATGTATACACATATACGGGTGTGTGTGTGTCTTTCATCATCATGGGCTTATATTTTTAAAAATATAAGCATCAGGACCAGAGAGATAGCACAGCATGTAAGATACTTGTGCATGGCTGACTAAGTTCAATCCCCAGCACCACATACAGTTCCCGAACACTTCAAGGAGTGATACCTAGGTGCAGAGCCAGGAATAAGCCTTGAGCACTGCCAGGTGTAGCCAGCCCCCACTCACCCAAAATAAATAAAATAAAATAAGTATCAACTCACTGTATCACTGTCTTCCCGTTCATCATCGATTTGCTCGAGCAGGCACCAGTAATATCTCCATATATCCTGTCTCATGCAAGTAGAGCCCAAGGGCACCTGCTTGATCCAGGAACATAAAGAGCCTCAAACCATTCCATCAGGTCATGGGAATGAGTTCTATAATTGTTACTGGTATTTGGCATATTAAATATGACACGGGTAGCTTGCCAGGCTCTGCCATGTGGGTAGCATACTCTTGTAGTCATCTCTAAATCCAGCATTTATTGATGAACCGCAAGGCTGGTCTGCTGGGTGGAGTTCTGATGAGGGAGAAGTCCAGATGTGGAAAATGGAGGCCCTCATGGAGTTGGGGGGTCCTCTGGCTTATTGTGAGGCTCTGCTACAGTGGCTGGCTAGGGCTAGAACCCGCCATCTCTCCGGGTGTCTCGTGAGCTCCCGGGTGCTACTGGCTCTCCCTGTGCCCAGCCACTCACGAGACACCCGGGAAGTATCAAATAACAACCATAAATGTAATTAATATGTATTAAGACTACATTCAAGCATAATTAAAAATGTACATGAAGTGATTAATGTTTTCCTATCAATTATCCCCTTACACAGACTAGGAAACTTTCTACTAAGAGAGATAAAATTAATTCCCTAAGTGCACAAAGCTAATAACTAACAGGGCCAGTATATGAGTCCATTGAGTCTCTCTGAGTCCAGACCTTCACTCACCACAATCTAGAGGCCCTATGAAGAACCCCAATATACCATAAAGAGTGAAGAATAGTTTTTTGGAGTAACTGAACCAGCTGTGTGAGAACCAATGAGAACTGGGAAAGGAGAAAGCCTGATGAATTATTAAATTCTCAACAGATTTGGTTCTAAAAAAAAAATGATGATTTCATGGAGAAGATGGTTTTGCTGCTAGAGTCATACACTGGACCAGGATTAGTACAAAGCTCAGAAAAGAAACAGATGCTGGAGAGAGAACAGCAGGGAAGGCATTTACCTTGCACCCGGCTGATCTGGGTTAGATCTGCAGTATCCCATATGGTAGGTCCCCTGAGCACTGACAGGAGAAGTTCCTGAGTGCAGAGTCAGGAAAAAAGTCTGAGCACTGCCAGGTGTGGCCTTAAAAAAAAGATAAAAAAGACAAAAGAAACACAACTCAAGAGTACAAGGAAGTAACTTGCACGGAATCTGAGAAACAGGTTAGAGGATGATGATGAGTATTTCTGAGCACACAGTCAGGAATAAGCCCTGAGCACTAAGTTGAGGCTCATAAAACAAACACACAAAGAGGCTTCATGAAGGGTGGGCTGGAGGTTTTATCTCTGCTCCATGTCACATATAAAAGAAGTTATTGACAACTTAACACTCAAAATTAAAAAAAAAAAGAATAACAACAACAAAACGAAGCCATAGGTCAGAAAAAAACAGAAAAAGAGTTTCCCTCAGGAGTTCAAAAACAGCTAAGTTCTCTTTGTTGTCTCTTGATCTTAAGTTTCTAATTTTTTTCTTGAAACATTTTCTTTCCAATTGCATTACTGATACAGCTTCAGTGCAGAGAGTCTGAAAAATGCAGGAAGTATAAAGAAGCAAATAGCAATCAATTAGGGATCAACTTAACAGTCTAAGGCCAGAAAAAATGGTACAGAGATGAGGGTACATGCCTTGATTCAATTCCTGGCCTTATATGGTACCCTGATCATTTTCAGGTGTGATCCTGGAGGCCCCAAGGACCACATGGCCCAAGCTCTACCTCATCCTCCAGTCATCTCATCACATGCAGACCCAGTGGCTGAGAATTACCAGGAGGAGCCCATAAACAAATCGCTGCTTGGGAGTCCCCCCAAAAACAAACAAACAAACACCTTAATAGTCCATTATGCTAAACTTGGGCATATAAGAAAATGAGTCTTTCATAAAGCTTATATTATATTAGAAAAGAAAATTGTGCAACAAGTTATAATGGAGCAACTGGATATTTATTTGCCAAAATAAATTTTATTTTTTTTCTTTTAGAAGAACTCTCATCATGACTATTAGAAGAACTTCATCATGACTATTAAGAACATGGGCGGATTAAATATATAAATCTAAGATATAAGCTGTATCACTTGTATCACTTGTCTTCCCGTTTTCATCAATTTGCTCGAGTGGGCACCAGTAACATCTCCATTCGTCCTGTCACATGCTTGTGTAGCCCAAGGGCAACAGCTCGCTCCAGGAACATGAAAAGCCTCAAACCATTCGCTCAGGTCATGGGAATGAGGCCTATAATTGTCACTGGTTTTTGGCATATCAAATATGGCACGGGTAGCTTGCCAGGCTCTGCCATGCGGGTGGGATACTCTTGTAGTAGCCTCTCATCTCTTGCATGTATTGATGAACCACTTTGCACAACAGGGAAAGATCAGCTTTTCTGCTGGGTGGAGCTCTGATGAGCTGTGGAGTCTGGATGTTGAAAATGGTGGCCTTCTTGGTGTGGGGGTTCCTCTGACTTCTTGCGAGACTCTGCTGGGATGGAGGGCCAGGGGTAGAACCTGTCTTCCCTCCTGGCGCCTCATGATCAGCTGGGCACAGCTGTTTTCAACATCCGGACTCCACAGCTCATCAGGCTTCACCCAGCAGAAAAGCTGATCACAGCCCTGCTCGTCAGAGTCCCACCCTACAGCCTTCTATTTCAAACCCAGGTATGCCTGATTCAGAGACTCAGAGACATGGGGGTAGAGCTGCTGCTGGCTCTCCCTGTGCCCAGCTTATCATGAGGCATTTGGGAGGAAGGCGGAGTTCTAGCCTTGGCCTACCAACCCAATAGAGCCTCGCCAGAAGCCAGAGGAACCCCCACAACATGAGGGCCGCCATTTTTCAACATTCGACTCCACAGCTCGTCAGAGCTCCACCCAGCAGAAGAACTGATCACAGCCCTGCTCATCAGAGTCCCACCCTACAGCCATCTATTTCAGCTCAGGTATACCTGATCCAAAGACTCAGAGATATAAGCTGTGTGACATAAAGATATATAAAATCATATTACCTTTATTTCCTTGAAATAGGGAAGGTTTTTTAAATAAGAACATGAAAGTACTAGCCATAAAGAAAAAAAACTTATAAAGTTAGCTACATATAGTTAATACCATCCATTCATTGAAACTAGAGGCTAGAGAGATGCTGTATCACTGTATCACTGTCTTCCCGTTTATCAGCGATTTGCTCGAGCGGGCACCAGTAACATCTCCATATGTCCTGTCTCATGCAAGTAGAGCCCAAGGGCACCTGCTTGCTCCAGGAACATAAAGAGCCTCAAACCATTCCATCAGGTCATGGGAATGAGTTCTATAATTGTTACTGGTATTTGGCATAACAAATACGACACGGGTAGCTTGCCAGGCTCTGCCATGCGGGTAGCATATTCTTGTAGTCATCTCTAAATCCAGCATTTATTGATGAACCGCACGGCTGAAATCAGCCGCGCCAGGCGGGCTGTGATAGGCTGATCTGCTAGGTGGAGTTCTGATGAGGGGGAAGTCCGAATGTGGAAAAAATGGAGGCCCTCAGGGAGTGGGGGTTGTCTGGCTTGTTGCAAGGCTCTGATGGGGTGGTGTGCCAGGGCTAGAACCCGCCATCCCTCCCGGGCACCTCGTGAGCGGCTGGGCACAGGGAGAGCCAGTAGCAGCTCTGCCCCATGTCTGTGAGTCTCTGGATCAGCATATCTGGGCCGGATTTTAAAAAAGACTGCTGCAGGGTGGATCTCGATGAGCCGGGCTGTGATAGGTTGGTCTGCTGGGTGGAGTTCTGATGAGGGGGAAATCCGGATGTGGAAAATGGAGGCCCTTATGGAGTGGGGGGTTGTCTGGCTTGTTGCGAGCCTCTGCTGGAGTGGTGGGCCAGGGCTAGAACTCGCCATCTTTGCCGGGCGCCTCGTGAGTGGCTGGGCACCGGGAGAGTCAGTAGCAGCTCTGCCCCATATCTGTGAGTCTCTCACAGAGAGATGCTACTGCAGATAAAGTGCTTGCCTTGCATGCAGCTGACCTGGATTCAATCACCATATATAGTCACCTTGAGCACAACCAGGATTCCTGAGCACAGAGCCAGGAATAAGCCTTAAGCACAACCACTTGAGACCCCAACACAAATAATAAATAAATAAATAAATAAATAAATAAATAAATAAATAGAAAGATAGATAAATAAATAAATAGAGAGATAGATAAATAAATAAATAAATAAAGTTAGGCTAAAATAAAGAGGTTACAAAAAATCTACAAGAGAAGATTTGCAGCACATGTGACTAACAAAGAACTGGTAACAAGAATATATAAATAATTTATATAAACTAATAAAATTAAAAGATATGAGAGAGAATTAAGTCCAGATTAAACCTTGTACACAACTTTTCAAAACAGTATTCATAATAGCCCAACAGTAGAGACAACTCAATGTTCCATCTACCGATGAACAGATAAGTAATATGAGCTATACTTTAATGTTTTTTTTAATCTGGAAATAAGACAAATGAATAAAAATAGACAAATAAAATAGGTAATAAAACATACAAATGATGAACCATAAAAACAAAATTACACTAAATAACAAACGGCAGTCATAAGGATTATATACTACAATTTACATTAAATAAGTGAAATAGAAAAGTATATTAAGTTAGGAAGTAAATGAGTATTTGACTAGGTTTGGGTGGGGAAAAGGGTGACCAGGGAGTGACAACTAAGTACCGCAGGGGAATTTTTTGGTGGGAATAGGGGCGACACACATGACTTCAAAATGGCTCTGATGCTGATGCCCAGCTAAGCCTTCAAAGTCATTGGATTATGCACCATCCCATTGGAGGAAGGACATGGCATACTCAAAAGGGTTTACACGAAGAGAATTTTAATAAAGAGACTGTTGCTAAAGGACTGTGCAGGGTTAAAAGAAGCACAAGAATAAATAGCCACTGAGACTAGCAGCATGGTGGGTCTGTACATGACTCAACCGGGAGAGGGAAGTTTCCCAGAGCTTTGAAAGTTGAAGAGAAGGAACGAGGAGCAACATTAGCAGAGCAGTCAGGCAGGAGATGGGACATGTGGCAGTTAATGTTCCAGTCACTCCTTTCCTTTCCAACACTCCCAACTCATGCTGTTGTCTCCCCAGGTGTCAAACCTATCGCCAAGCTGAAAGTGAGACAGTTTAGTGTGATGCCTCCTGATGGGGAATGCAGAGGAAAAATACAGACTGTCCCAGAGGGCAGCTAGAAACAAAATAACCTGAGCCGCCCATGTCTGGAAAATAGCCTTGAGGTTTACAGAGGAAAGCAGCTCAATTAAGCAGGCACCATGGTTCTAATAATCCCAAACTGGAGATTGTTCATACTTCTACCCAGTACAGAACGAGTACATGAACTGTATTCTATTCCTTAGTAGTCAGGAGCACGGAAACAATGAAATGCATCCATTATGCCTGGACCCATAGCAAGGAGAAATACCACAAATATCCGGAGCAAAGAAGCTCTTACCAAAGCTCTTACCATTTCTTGCCATGTTGGAAAAACTCAAGATGACACAAACACGATGGCATGGTTCAGGAATACATGCAGGAGGTAAAACTCTCTATACAAAATGGTGATCGATCATAAAGTCAAACTAGCGCTTTGCCTCTAAGAGGGATGGGATTAAGATGCCTGTCAGGTCCAGAAGAAAGGGGGTAGGGAAGAAGGCCTGAGGTATTGGCACTGCTACATTCCTTGATCCAGCTGAGCTCACACACAGAGATCTGCTTTAAACTATTCACTAAAACATTGATCTCTACATATGTACAATGTATTTGTTTGTTTATTTATTTATTTATTTATTTATTTATTTGGAGGCCCATGAATGATCAATAGCCAGGCTGTTACTGGCTCTGTGCTCAGGAGTGGTCCTTAATAGTGCTCAAGGGACCATGCACAGAGCTAGAGGAGCATAACGGGAGTCCATCAGTAAAGCAAGGCAAGTGCTTTACTTCCTCACACACTCTCCAGGTAGAACAGCAAAAGTAGAAAATCTTTTATATCATTTCTACCTATTTTTAGACATATGTGGATAAAACATCATGTATTATGTATACACATACTGAACGTTATTTTTATTTCACTTTTAATTTTATTAACTTATTATATAAATATTCAACTGTAGACCTATCTTTCCTCATTCAGGGTCAAAGCCAGCCAGCTTTTATGCTGCTTGGCTAATGTTTGGTGTTATTAGAATGATGTCATCAGCAAAGCGGAGGTCTGAGGTTGCCGACTCCCCATTCCTTCCCATTCTGATTGTCACATGACTTCCCTTGGTTGTCACATGACTTCCTCGGGGTGGCACTGAAGGGTTTCAGTGAAATGGTATCACCCTGCTGAACCCCTCTTTTTTAATTTTTTATTTTTACAATTACAAAGATATACAATTAAAAAGTTCATATTTGGGTTTTGGTCATACAGTGTTCCATCACCCATCCCGCCACCAGTGCCCATCTCCCACCACCAACGTCCCGGTTCCCTCCCCCTCCCCCAGCCCTGCTCCATGGCAGGTTCTTTATTTCTTTCCCTTTCTCTCTCTTTCTCTTTTCCTTTCCCTCCAGACTATGGATTACAGAACATACATTAAAGGGTTGTCATGTGTATCTTTTTGCCTCTATTTAATGCTTAGTTCTAGGTTGGCATTAGTACCCTTGACAATTGTTAGCACACTGTTCCATTTTCTGTCTTACCTAGCCTCTGACTCCCACACGTTTGTGATAATTTCCACCTTTGACAAGACCTCCTGATATATGTTTCACTTGACCTTGGATATTGGTATCTTAATATGTACATATATATTTATGTTATGCAGATAAATGCAGTCATTCTGTGTCTGTCTCTCTCCTTCTGGCTAATTTCGCTAAACATAATCTTCTCCATGTCCATCCATTTATAGGCAAATTTTATAACTTCATTTTTCCTAATAGCTGCATAGTATTCCATTGGGTAGATGTACCAAATAATCACCTCTTTGTAGAATGGTGGGATCCTGGTGGTGAATCCTTAATAAAGCTCACGAAGGATCTTGATGTATTGGGTTTGAGCACCCAGTTTGGCTAGGGCTTTGATGATGGCTTCAGTCAACAGAATCAAAGACTTACTTTAAATCAATGTACGTGAGACAGAGCAGCATCTTGAACTCCCTACAAATCTCAATGAGCTTGGTTACCGTGTGGATATGGTCGATTGTGCTGAATCCTTTTCAGAAGCCAGCTTGCTCGCATGGTTGTCCTCCATCTAATGTTCTGCCAATCCTGTTCAGGATGACTCCAGTGAACAGCTTGCAGATGACAGACAACAGGCAGTTGTCCTCTTGACAATGTTGTGAATGTCTCCCCTTCTTGAACAGTAGAACTGTCCTGCTGGTTTTCCATTGGGAGGGCACCTTGCATTCGGATAGGTAGCATGTGAAGAGTCGAGCCAGTGATTGATGAGTACTGATGGCAGATTTTTCAGGTGTTCGGGTCTGACTTTTGTCTGGGTCGGGTGCTGTTCCCTTCTTTACTGATAAAATGGCATGTCGGATTTCAGAAGGGGAGAATGTTGACATCCATCCTGTGGAATTTGGTATGTGGGAAGGTGAACGTGGTTATCAAAGAGATCCGAGTAGAAGTCCTGGATAATCTTCTCCATTGCCTTTCTGGAAGATGTGATAGATCCATCAGGATGTCAGAGGTCAGTCATTTTGGTCTTATAGTTGGTGAAGGACAGGTGGGCTTTGTGAATGCTTTTCCCAGCTTCTGCTGCATTGCCAGTGCTGCTCCTCTTCTCTCTTTGAGATCTTCCTTTATCACTTCTCTGCACTGCTTTGTGAGCTTGGACATTAGCATATGGTTGCCTGAGGCTCATGCCTTGCCACATTGGCGAATGAGTTCGAGAGTTTTTGAAGACAGGAGTCTTTTATTTTTTTTTCCATTTTTATTTTTTTTTTTTAACATTTTATTATACCACCGTGAGATATACAATTACAATGCTGTTCACGCTTGGGGGTTTCGGTCACACAGTGTTCCAGCACCCGCCCTCCACCAGTGCCCCCCAGCCACCACCCATGTCCCCAATTCCCTCCCCCTCCCACATCCTGCCCAAATGGCAGGTTCTTTATCTCCTCTCCTCTCCCTCTCTCTCTCCTCCTTCTCCCACACATTGTGGGTTGCACTACGCATACACTTAGAAGCCATCATTTGCATTTTTGTCTGTATTTAATGCTCAGTTCTATGTTAGCATCAGAACTTTAGACATTTATTCACACATGTTCCCTTCTCTATCTAAACTAACCTCTGACTCCCACACGCTTGTGGTAATTTCCACTTTCGGTAAGATCACCTAGTATATTTATGTCATGCAAATAAATGCAGTCATTCTATGTCTCTCTCTTTCCTTCTGACTAATTTCACTCAACATGATTCTTTCCATATCCATCCATTTATAGCAAAATTTCATAACTTCATTTTTTCTGACAGCTGCATAGTATTCCATTGTGTAGATGTACCACAGTTTCTTTATCCAATCATCAGTTCTCGGGCATACTGGTTGTTTCCAGGTTCTGGCTATTGTGAATAGTGCTGCTATGAAAATAAAAGTGCGGATTGTGTTTCCGCTGTGTGTTTTTGGCTTTCCAGGGTATATTCCCAAGAGCGGTATGGCTGGGTCAAAGGGAGCTCAATTTCTAGTCTTTGGAGGAATGTCCATATTGTTTTCCAGAAAGGTTGTACAAGCTCGACATTCCCACCAACAGTGTATGAGAGTCCCCTTTTCCCCACATCCACACCAGCACTTGTTGCTTTTACCCTTTTGGATATGGGCCATTCTCTGTGGTGTGAGGTGATATCTAATTGTTGTTTTGATTTGCATCTCTCTCTGATGATTAGTGATGATGAGCATTTTCTCATATGCCTTTTGGCCATTCGGATTTCTTGACAGGAGTCTTTTTAGAGGCTTTCCCTCTCTCTCTCTCTCTCTCTCTCTCTCAGCTTTCTTTTGCACAATCATGGAGGTGCTAAAGCAGTTTGTTGTATTCATGTGTTCATGAAAACGAACTAGTTCCAGATGCTCCATTCACCCTCAATGGAACAAACATCTCTGAATGCAGCAGTTAGGTGTACCTAAGTTGAGAAGTCAACATGATGAACGACCTAAAGCCTGAGCTGTACAGGGAGGAAAAGAGTGGCGTGGAACGCCTTTCAAGAAAATTGAAGAAATAGCTAAAAGGACACAGAACCTCTGAATCCAGGCACATCTCTTCAACTCCACCATTTTCCCTGCATTAACATACACCTCAGAGACATGAGCCCTACGAAAACAGGATGAGAATGATATTTGGGTCTTCCAAAGAGCTATGCTTGGAAAGAGCTATGCTTGGAATATCACACTTCACTCAAATGAGAGAAGGAATCCGGAGTTCCGACCTCCGTGGATAATCGAGAATCAGGGATGCTATCTCATTTGCCAATGCGTCTTGGCGACTTGGAGACAACCGCTGGACTAGAGCTGTTACCCACTGGATCCCACGGGATGTCAAAAGATCACGTGGCCGCCCACCTACAAGATGGTCAGACTTCCTTGTTAAGACCCTGAAGGAACGGTTTGAGGCTCTTCATATTCCTGAATCAACCAGATGCCATTGGGCTACATTGGCACGTGATAGGGTCCAATGGAAATGTTACTGGCGCCCGCTCGAGCAAATCGATGAATAACGGGATTCAAGTGATCAAGTGATTATTTTTGTGAGGGTTATACCTGGAAGTGCTTGGGGCTTACTCCTGGCTCTGTGGTGCTCAGGGATTGAACTGGGCTGGCTGTAAGGCAACCACTTTAAACCTGATACTGTCTCTCCAGCTCCTGAATGTAAGCTTTTATTTGCAACTTTTCTCACATGAGAAAAGCATGACAGATTTCTGAAATCAGTAAGAACTTTTTCAATTAGTTTTTAAAGACTTTATAGTATTGTTAGATTATATAGATTGTAAATATGTGACTATTTCCTTATTGAGAACATCCACATGATTTCAACAATCTCATCTGATACTTCTTTTCCCTTCTAGTGAATAATTACTTGAAGAAATTCCAACCTATATCATTTATTCTCAGGCTTCGTTGAGATGATGGAGAATGAAATGTTAATACCATTAAGGCTCCAACTGACCCCCAATCTATGTTGCTGCTGCTGCTGTGACTAATCCATGGTCCCAGTTATGTCCTAGATTCCACTGTAGCATACCTAGTTGTCTATGCACCGACTTGTGCAATATCTGTCTCCCCTTCTGGAGGTCCACCAGAGCAGAGACCACATCTGCTCTGTCCTTAGAGCCTAAATAAAACACCTGGTCATGCAGCAGGTGTTCAATAGATATTTGTCAAATAAATCAGTGAATGCAATGTAGAAAATAAAATACAAAAAGAAAAGTTTTACTAAAGTTGGATAAGGATGACCTCAAAAATTCCCTTTTCATTGGTTGTTCCGAAAAACAAAACTGTTAATGGCTTATGAATTTTCTTATACCAAATAGAGAATGGTTCAAAAAATTGAAGTTTCCTCCCTTTTCTTGGCATTTAATAGAATGTAAGACCATGAAACATAGCTCACATATGTTTCAGAAAATTATTTTTTCAAAGGTGTTCTGGAAAGACAGATCTGGGTGCAAGGGAAAATTGAAAATTCTCCAATTTCAAGATGAGTCAGCAAATAACTTTTCCACGACAAAGACAGACCCACTTTAATGGGAAATCAGCTCCATTTCCTGTCTTGTATGAACTATTATCATTAATGATGTCTATGTCTTTGCCTGCTGAAATTTATTAGGAAGTGAGCATGATAGTCCCAGGACAATATTCACCCACAGGAAAGGATTTTTGTTTGATGGAATGCAATTGCGTCAGACTTCTGCACCCCACCCTACACTTCAGTCCTTTTTTTAATCCCCACAGGGTACAAGCTGTTTGGTGAGGCTGCCAGCTCTTAATGAGATATTCTCCTATTTGCAGAGAAATCATCAACACCTGACTTCATGCTCACCTCTCCTCCAACCTTCCTCTCCCCGCCACCCCAAATTAATTTCCCTTTGCACCAACAGAAAACGCTATTGCCAAACATTCTTAATCCTTAGAGATGTGTTTCCTGGAAGAAGGCAGGAGCGAGAAGCAAAAGGAGAAAATGGGGGGAGAGAAAAGATGGTGAAGCCTCTTTTTCATCTCTGATCCTCCACAGAGTTTTGGCATTTGTGCCCACTTTGCTTAGTATTTTCCTATCTGAGATGACCCTGCCCATTAGTTCAGTCACCTATCTGTTCATGACAGGTAGAGTGGCTGTCCTCTGTTTCCAATGAAACTAGACCCAGAGACTGAGCACTGAGGAGTTCCAAGGACCTGAGGCACTTCCCTCTATCGGTTAGTAACCCTCTACCTCCCTCCTGCTGATGAATCCATACAATTGTCTCATTTCCTCCATCTCACAGTAGTTTTTCCTAGAAAGATGACCTAACTGGGCCAGAGGGGAAAACAAAGAGCAGTAGGACACTTGCGTTACCTGTGGCGGAGCTGAGTTTGATGCCCAGCACTCCATTGAGCACCGGAACCTGCCAGGAGCGATCCCTGAAAACAGAAGCAGAAGAAAGTCCTGAGTACATTAAGGTGTAACCGCCAAACTGATAATCAAATAGATAATCTAAGTGGTAGGTAGTATCTAGTTTGTACTCCTGAGAAGAGGATTAGCGGTGGGAGAAAAGACGTCTGCCCTCTCCCCAGTCAAGGGCTAGCCGCAGCCAAACACCGGACGCTCTCCCTCCCTCTGTAGAGCAGCAGCTTCTCTTAGGGGAACTTTCCCATCACTGCTTTTACTAAGGGCATGTCATCTGGGTAGCAAATCCAGAAATGCAGGTTTCTCCTGAGTCTGCACAAGGTTCTAACACTAAGAGCAGATACCTTCATTCCTTAGCAGCACTGAGGCTCAACATGAATACACTTTTGCAGGAAAAAGTCAACAGGAGCTCAGATAAGCATGGCTTAAAGCACTTTCCAGTTCACCTGTTCAGGGCTCATGTAAGTTCTTACACTGAATTGAGCAGGGTCAAAAAAAACTCAGGCTTCTCTCCCCCACCCCCTCCAAGTCTGGCCCTTTTCCTGGAATTTAACAGAATATAAAACTATGAAAAATAGCTCACTTATGTTTCAGAAAAATAAAGGCTCTGAGTTTAAACCCTGGTGCCTCTAAATGCGCCAAGCCTGACAGTGCCACTATCAGAGCCCTTAATGAGGAAAAGATCAGGCACTGGCCTGGGAGATGGGCGTGTCTCAGGCTAGTCTCAGAACCGCTGAGTTGTTGTGACATTCCTTGGGGTGAACATCATTCCCATGGATCCAGCTGTGCTAGAAGTTCACTGGGACATGAAGAGTCCCTGCCAGGAACGGCCTGTGCGGGAAGGGGGGAGTATGGAACAGCAAATAGGGTGTCGGCTTTTTCCTGGGAAAAGCCAGTTCCAGGAACAGGACTGGGGCTACCATCTTACTTGCTCAGTCCAGACTAGCCTATGTAGGATAAGCGCTGTTCTGGGGACATAATAAGAAAGTTTCTGCTTATAAGCACAAAGAGCCTAGACCTTGAAGCCCAAAAAGAGGGGTGTGTGCTATCTCGGTACATGACCACAAACCGCAACTGCCAATCCCAGAGAGCAAGAACACAACACATGCAGCAAACTGTTCCTGAAAGGTGACACAAGCCACCCACTCAGTAAGCACATCCCGCTAGTTTCCAGTGAGATGGAAACTAGTCCCTTGATTTATGCGTTGGGAGGGAACAAAGCATGAAACACCAAATTCCTGCTAATAGGGGCAGGTAAAGACGGCCATTAAGCAATACACTGAAACACATTAAGATGTCAGTACCAGATTTGTAGCTCAGTCAATTAAATGGGTGACATGAATGATGTTTCCTTATACTCCTTGTCAGCACTCTGAAGGTCCCTTTTTGCAACAGTCACTTTTCTGCCAGTGGGCTAGAAGTTGGACAAGTGAGGGTGGTTGGACAAAGGGTTATCAGTCAGGAAGCAATGACAGCAGAACAGTGTGGCATAGACACTACACGCATGGGAGGTGTTTAACCAGATCCGCTAAGTCTGGCTGAGTCGTCCCCATTTCATATCCCTGGGGACATATTCTGTCAATGAACACTGAAAACTAAGAGGAAACACTTAAATCAAAATGCTGCTGCATTTGATGGGTGGGTGTGCTTTATGGTACTAGCATTTTAGTGCAGTTGTTTATGAGCAGTAACTAACCAGAAATGGAAGCCATGTAGTAGATACTATGTGCTTTGTCAAACTCTGTTAGTCACAGCAGAAAATGCACACCCAATTGTTGTACACTGCCACAGTGTGACAGGGGAGCACTCACAGGTGTTAGTACCAGAAATCAGGAATCACGATGCGGGGGGACCACCTGGGAGTCTGGTTATTCAAGAGCAAAACCAACAGAGGAAAAGGGAAAGGCTGCAGGAGCCCGTGGAGGAGCTCCGTCTCATATTAATCAATAACTTCCTTTCTATGCTTAATTAAGGTGCTTTGAGCTCATCATTAATCTTGTAATTGCAAGTTTTTGACTCAACACCATTGCTACCTCTGGGCATTTACTCAGTGTCTTGTGGTGCACTAAGTCCTTTCCAGGGATTATCTCATTTTACCCACAAGATCAAAGAATAACAGTATCCTCAGTTTAACCTTTTCACAGAAATGGAATACTATGCAGTTATCAGAAAAGATGAAGTCATGGAATTTACCTGCAAATGGATGGACATGGAGATTACCATGCTGAGCAAAATTAGCCAGAAGGAAAAGGACAGATATAGAATGACTGCATTCATTAATGGGATATAAATAAATACCAGTGTTCTACTAATTGTGGGAAATATTAATGCCAGACTAGAACTAAGTGTTGAAAGTACAGGAAGGGATTTACATGAGAATCCCTAAATGTCTGTAGGGCAAGCCACAATGTGTAAGAGGAGAGAGAGAGAGAGAGAGAGAGAGAGAGAGAGAGAAGAGAGAGAGAGAGAGAGAGAGAGAGAGAGGAGAGAGAGGAGAAAAGGGAAAGATGCCTCCTATAGAGGCAGGCTGGGGAGGGAGAAGGGAATATTGGGCCATTGGTGGTGGGAATAGGGCACTGATGGAGTGTTGGGTGCTGGAATAATGTATGACTGAAACCCAATCATGAACATTTTTGAAATTGTATATCACACGGTGGTATAATAAAAAATTTTTTAGAAAAAAGAAAAGGGGACACTGGGAAATGTTGACCTGACTTGGGTAAAGACTTGGTTCAGAGAATTTGAACCCAGATTATCTGACACTGGAACCTACTCTTATGCCACTATCAACTGCCTTTATCCTTTTCTCTTCTCGATTCCTTTATCTGTTACTCTCTTCAATCCTAGGAAAATGGTCCAAGTATAAATTCTTCTGTGGGATCACACACACACACACACACACACACACTCACATACACAAAGCACACAAGTGAAACCCCACAGTGAGTTGGGGTCAATGACTCAGGGCAAGTACGGCCTGAGACGCAGGAAAGACCACTATTCAGCTATGCCATTCTCAGGGTGGTGTCATGGAGCAAATCAGTCACCATCAGCAATCTAAAAGGTGATTTCAGTTTTTGATCCTGGCAATTGAAGACATGTGTTGCTTGGCTAACGGTCTTATGGGAAGTGGCTGGTGGGTCTTCCCCTATAAAGCCTGAGAAATGGAAAGAAGGGACAGCAGGGGAAAGTGGCTGAACACTTTTGTTGTCTAATATTAACCACTAGAAGTGAGTAAGGGTGAGAAGGAATGGCAACGGAATATAGAATAGAACAGTGCTTTGTGTAAGGTCACATGTTCTTGCACTTTCAACTCCACTGTGGCTTGTTAGTTCATGGGGGAAATGACACAAAGGAATAAAAACCTGACTACAAACCAGTGTCAACATTTGGCAGCCATAGTAACCAAGAAAAGTACAGCCTGTGAACTGGAAAATAAAAGAAGTACATGTGAGCATAGGGTGGAGGCTGTCTGGGCACAGTTATGGAGAGGAGAATGCAGTTAACCCCCGGTGCTTGCCCAGGAAGCTCTTGTCAGGCCACTGTGTACACCCAGCAAGTGTGTACATCCCTTGCAAGTTGGCCAAGAAGTTCTAATCCCAATTTGACAGCTTCCAACTCAGCTGTAAAAATTCACTCAAGGATTAAATGACTTAAAAGGGTACTGGTTGACAAGACTTTCTTGAATATTTTTTTAACTTTCGGTTTAAATCAAATTTATTTTCCATTAGTTCTGCCTGACTTTGTTGCAGTAAGACAACAGAGTATGTGGGTTTCCAAAACTATGTCTGGAAGGACTTGGAGCTGCCTGGTGAATGTGCTGTGGATCAAGACAGCAGCCCGGGGCTCAGGATCACCACACACCCCTTGACCTATGGATTACAAATCATTGGTTTCTCATTTGGCTATCCAGAGCCCAAACATGTACGTCTCCGGTTCCCTGGGGGGAAAAAGTTGTCTAAGGCAGTTCCAGTGGCTTTGGAATTTCTGAGGCATTCAATTACCTAAGGGAAGTTGTGGGCAACCTCAGAACCATCCAATCATTAGACTGGGAACTGGAAACATTGTCAAGGGTCATCCAGTCCAATGAAACTGGTGTCCCTTGCCTTGTCCTTTTCCCCACGCTGTGCTACAGAGTATGTTCAGCACCTGTCCAGGCCCTATCTTTGATAAGAAGCTCCTTTTCTTTAGAGATAATCCATTAGTTTTTACTAAAAAGACTTAAATTGAGGGGCTAGAGAGATAGGACAACCTTTGCATGTGGCTGACCCAGGTTCAATAACCAGCTTCCCATGTAGTCCCGGAGTCTGCCAAGAGTGATTCCTGAGTGCAGAGTCAGGAGTAAGCCCTGAGCACAGCTGGGTGTAACAACGCCACCCCCCCCACCAAGAAAAAGGAAGACAAATTGAGCAGAAATATTTCTCTTTGTAAATTGCCATCCAACCTCTTAAAGCAAGTCAAATATTTATATATTTGAATATAAATAACTGTTTTGTCCTCAGAAGACTTTTTCAGTCTAAGAATAAAGTATTCTTGATCATTCTACATATAGTTCTTCCCCTTTAAATAACTTCAGCCAACCTCTTAAATTTAAATCAGCACAAGACTCAATGATTATTCTGTCCAGAAAAAGGAAATAATATTTGTATTAGCTCTATCATCCTGATATTTCCCTTGCATTAGTGTTTACATACCTACATGTTTCTAATAGTGTTATGCATAGTATTCTGGATGCACTGTACTTATTCCCTCTAAAATTGGAAGGATAGGGGCCAGAGAGATAGGTACCTCTGTCTGGAACCTATCTCTCATACCAGCTAAAGCAGTTGCCTCCCACTCAGCCAACCCAGATTTGATCTCAGGCATCCCATAAGGTCCCCCCTAGCACTGCCTGACTGCAGAGCAAGGAAGAACCTCTGAGCATCACAGAGTGTGGCCCAAACTAATAATAATAATAACAATAATTACAATGACAATAATAATAGTGGAAGAATAGGCAACGTCATGAAACTTCTAGTCATCACTCAATAATTCTGCTTCATTGCCTCGGCACATGAAGAATTCAACTTCTCCACCCCTTTACAGTTACCCTGGTCATGTGAATAGTTTCAGCCAATGAAAAATGAGCAGAGGTCTTAAGTCAATTCCCAATTGAGACGTGTAAGCTCCCCTTCTCAGCCCCTCCCCTCCCCCCCATCACAGCAATTGTCATCACATGTGCTGATTAGAAAGTGTCGTGGATTGGATCAAGCTGGAATACGGAGCCAACACACGGAGGACAGCTGCCTTGGCACTTTGCCTAGATCTGCAGTACACTTTGCTTAAGTAAAAAATAAACTTTTGCTGCTCTAGGCACAAGATTTGGGGGTTATTTGTTATTGCAGTGTAAACTATACATTCCTTACTCAATGTATAAGGTTTTTTTTTTCCTTAACTAGAATCAGATTTCCTACCCCACCTATCCCCTTTATAATAATGATATAAATGGTATATTTTCATAATAGGGTTTAAGATCTAGTTAGAGAACTTTTCCTTTTTGTTTGTTTTTCTCGTGAAATTTACTTTAGTCATTTTATTTCAATGGTGAGTTCTATTATAACAGGGTTTTTTATTTTTATTTCATCAAACAAAATCTGTCTTCTAACCAGCTCCCTGACGTTTGAAAATGATAAGAATACATTCAAAGACCAAAAGAAGGTATTCCTGGTCTAGTGAGACAGCTTAATGGGCTGAAGTACAAACTTTGCATGCAGGAAGTCTGAGTTCAATCCCTGGCACTACATTGTCTTTCAAGTACTGTCAGGAGTGAGCGCCCACTTCCCACCTGAACACAAGAGCCAGGACAGTGATAAATGATCACTCTGTATAAGAACTGCATGCTGACAGTAGGTAAAGGAACAAACATAATAACCTCTCAGTATCTGTATTGCAAACCTTTGTGACCAAAGGGGAGAGAGAAAGAGTGGGAAAAAGAAGAAAAGTGCCTGCCTTAGAGACAGGCTGGGGGCTGGAGGAACGGGAAAGTGGCAGGAAGGTAAAGCAATACATTGGTCGTGGGAAATGTGCAGTGGTGGAGGGATGGGTACTGAAACATTGTGTGGCAGAACCAGATCATGAACAGCCTTCTAACTGTATCACATGGCTATTCAATAAAATAAATTTAAGAAGAAAAAAAAAGAAAGAAAAAAGAGCCAGGAGTAACCCTAAGCACTGCTAGGTGTGGCCCCCAATTTTTTTTTAAAGGGAATTTTTGATGATGTATTTTTCTTAACTCTCCACCCTCAATTTTCACAGTCATGTTCAACTTTTTATTTAAAGATAACTCTCAGATTTCTTTTTTTTTCTTTTTTGGTCACACCCGGCAATGCTCAGAGGTTACTACTGGCTCTGTATTCAGAAATTACTCCTGGTGGTGCTCAGGGAACCATATGGGATACTGGGGATCAAACCCAGGTCCGGCTCAGTGCAAGACAAATGCCCTCCCCGCTAGACAATCGCTCTGGCCCCTCTCCTCAAATTTCTTAATTCAATGTGAAGGATTTTGGGGTTTTTTTGTTTGCTTGTTTGTTTATGTGGAGTGGAGAAGGCAGGGTGACAGTAATCACTGGAAATCGTGTTTATTAACAAGAGGAGTTTTTCAGTTCCATTACTAAAAATAAAGCACAATTAAGAAAAAAATATGCATAATTGCCTCACTGCACCATTACATCTCAAACACTGTGGGTGAAGTTAATAAATCTATGACTCATCTCAGGAAGTCTATAAGATAGAATTGTGCAAGAATTAGGCTACATTCAAATTGCACCCACTGAGGCAACACTCCAGAAACATTGGTGGTACTCCCCTGGCCTTTACCCTCTACCTTTCATCTAACCCAAAACCTAAGTTTACTTACGTACCCAGAATACAGGAAGTGTTTTAGGAAGTATGAATAACCCCCAAACACCCCAAACACACCAGTTATAAGAATATGTCTCTTGGACTGTTATTGGTTTGGAATGAAGATAAGTTCTATAATACACTTCTGGAACATATTTGCTCATGCTTAAAGAGGATCACAAGAGAGTTCTCTTTTCCCATCATATCTGTGAACATATGAGGATCTGATGCTATGACGTCCCACAGCCATCTCCCCACACCGAAGGATAGCATGAAGATTAAAGATTCACACACTTAGGAAGTACTTGCCATAGCAATCAGAGAAGAAAAGGACATTAAGGTCATCCAGACAGGCAAGTAAGAAGTCAAGCTATCACTATTTGCAGATGACATATTATACCTAGAGAACCCTACACTCTCTACCAAAAAATCTCCTAGAAACAATAGATTCCTATAGTAGAATGGCAGGGTACAAAATCAATATGCAAAAGTCAACGACTTTCCTATATGCAAATAACAAAAGAGAAGAAAGGAATATTAAGAAAACTATCCCACTCACAACTGTGCCACAGAAAATCAAATACCAGGAATCAGATTAATGAAGAGTATAAAGGACCTGAACAAAAGAAAACTATAAAACCCTGCTTCAAGAAATAAAAAGAGGACACAAGGAAATGGAAACACATTTCCTGCTCATGGCTCGGGAGAAACAACATTGCCAAAATGGTAATCTCCCTAGAGCTTTATATAGATTCAGAGTGGTCCCTATGAGAATACCCACGACATTCTTCAAAGAAATTGACCAAACACTCCTGAAATTTGTATGGAATAATAAACACCCACAGATAGTTAAAGCAATCCTTGGGAAAAAGAAGATGTCAGGCATCACTTTTCCCGAGTTCAAATTGTACTACAAAGCACTAATAATTAAAACAGCATGGTATTGGAATAAAAACAGACCTGTGAACCTAAAGAATCGAGTTGAGTATCATGACACCCATCCTCAAACACATGATCATTTAATCTTCGTAAAAGGAGCAAAAAGTATGAAATGGAGCAAGGAAAGCCTCTTTAACAAGTGGTGCTGGGAAAGCTGTATCACTGTATCACTGTCTTCCCGTTCATCATCGATTTGCTCGAGCGGGCACCAGTAACATCTCCATATGTCCTGTCTCATGCAAGTAGAGCCCAAGGGCACCTGCTTGCTCCAGGAACATAAAGAGCCCAAACCATTCCATCAGGTCTTGGGAATTAGGTCTATAATTGTTACTGGTATTTGGCATAACAAATACAACACAGGTAGCTTGCCAGGCTCTGCCATGTGGGTAGCATACTCTTGTAGTCATCTCTAAATCCAGCATTTATTGATGAACCGCGCGCAGCCGCTTGTGATAGGCTGTGATGGGCTGTGATAGGCTGGTCTGCTGGGTGGAGTTCTGATGAGGGGGAAGTCCGGATGTGGAAAATGGAGGCCCTCATGGAGTGGGGGGGTCGTCTGGCTTGTTGCAAGGCTGTGCTGGAGTGGTGGGCCAGGGCTAGAACTCGCCATCCCTACTGGGCGCCTCATGAGCGGCTGGGCACAGGGAGAGCCAGTAACAGCTCTGCCCCATGTCTGTGAGTCTCTCCTCTAAGATTACATGAAAAAATAAAATCATGAGCTCTTTCCACCATGAGAACAGCAGAGCTCTCGACTCAACAGCTGTGAAAGCTAATCAGTGGGGTCCAGGATTGGAGTGTCGCTATGTCCACTCAGAGGCTATGACAAGCTTGTGGGGAGCCGGGGGCAGGGTCAAGACCTCAGGACCCTCCCATGGCCAAGTCCCTCCTCTTCCAACTCCTCCCTTTAGGGACCAGCTTCCCCCTGAGGGTGTGGACTCCCATATCCCCATATCCCTCCTCCATCCCAAGGGTCCCACCTCTTGCAGACTATAGTCCCCATTCAACTCACTTCCTATGGGTCAAGGACAGGGCTACAGAGGGGGTAAGAAATAAAGGGGCTTCCTCAGAGGCCCACGGTAATGCCAGCTACTGGACTGATGGGTCCCACTGAGAGGCAGCATAGATTGTCCCCTGAAATGAGCTGAGATGAGAACCATCTCGGCAAGAGCTAGTTGGCACCACCGGGATTCAGCAGCCGTGGGCTCCGTCTCCTCTGGAGAGAAAACATCTTCACATACCACCTCAGCACTCAGCCTTCAGCGTTCCCAGAGTCTCGCACTGACTCCTGGACACCCACCCCGAGAGCTCCTGCTCTCATCACCCTCCTACAAGGCCTTTCCTGACTCCCTGCTGCTTCTAACCCACCAAACTCCCCTGCAGTGGCTCTTCAAGTCCTAACAGCCCTCTGAGATGGAGCCAAGGCCACCTCCTCCATGCAACCCCCGATACCCCAGGCCTGTTCCTCTGCCTTTCTGCAGAGCATCGTACCCAAGGCAGATCTGCCACATGACAGCGCCTCATCCTTCCTCCCGCCCTGAGCTCCTGGAGGGCCCCTTTCTCTCCTCTCGCATGCCGGACCCAGTGGACTCTGGAGGGGCTCAGCATGTTGTGAGAAATCAACAACTTCCTCAATCACAGCTCCCAGGGCCACCAAGCTCTGGGCTGACATGAGACACCCCTCCACCGTCTCCTGCATCCTTCCCTCCTCCTCCCCATTTCTCATCTCCCTCCTCCTCTCCCTCCTCTTCCTCCTCATCCTCCTCCTTTTCCCCCCTCCTCCCTTTCTCATCTCCCTCCTCTTTTTCTTTCTCATTTTTTCTCCTCTTTCTCCTCCTCTTCTTCCTCATCTTCCTCCTCCTCCATTTCCTCTTCCTCCTTTCTCATCTTCCTTCTAATCTTCCTTCTCATCTTTGTCATCCTCTTCCTCTTCTTCCTTCTCTTCCTCCTTCTCCTCTTTCTCATCTCCCTGCTCCTCTTCTTCCCTCATCTTACTCCTCATCCTTTCCTTCTCATCTTCCTTCTCTTCCTCTTCTTCCTCCTCCAGTCCATCACACCAGCTCTGTCTCCAAACTGCCCCCCCGACCCGTCCCTCCTTTGCCCAAGTCAGGTCCCAGAGTCCCATTTTCTGTATCCTGAGTCATGATCCCACCAACCTCCATGGTCCACACAACCACCAAGGAGGGCTGAAGTCATGAGCAACTGCCAGAAAGAACGTTGTAATTCACGGTGACTCAATAGAACCACCTGCGGGCGTTACCCCATGTACCATGCTGGGTTTTCAGCATCTTTATATGGCACATGGGGAGAAGCACACCGCTGACGACACCCCTAGCCCAGTCCCACTGCAGGGTCCCTGCTCATGCTCCCCACAGCCCAGTTCCTGCCCCTTTGCCATCAGTGCCGAGCTGTGGGTGCCCCATGAGCACCCCCTGAGCCCTGGAAGCCAGCTCTGAGCCACCCTAGCACAGCACAGATGCTTGAGAATGGGTCTCCTAAGCCCCCCACCATGGTCTGTCACAGGGCCTGGCCTGGCATCAGCCAAGTTCTTGGCTCACACAGGAAGAAGAGTGTCAGCTTAAGGTGGGGAGATGACTCCCTTCTCAGTGTCCAGGGGGCACTCCGGAGCTACTCAGCGCTCAGACCCAAAGATGTGGTATGGCTCAGCCTTCACTACCAGGACCCCAGGGCGGAGTTATTGGTTATCATTGTTATTGCTAAGAGCAGACTGAGGGGCCATAGGTCTGCTCACTTAACATGGTTCTACTGTGTTGGCACTGACAGATGTAGAAAAACCATCACCCGAGTGTTCGAGCTTCTGCTCTCTTCCGGGATCTCAGACCCTCTGTCCACACATCCCGGAGCCCTTCACCTTGGGCCCAGGTAGAACCCCAACTCTGAAGCCCACAAGGAGACCCAGGAGGATGCATCTCACAGCTCTCACACTATCAAAGGCCCAGCCTTGCACCTGGAGCCCCAGTAGCTGGAAATCACTCAACCTTCCACTGATACTGACCCCAGTCACTTACAAAGCCTTGCTGCAGCTAGAGCTTCAGCCAAGGCTTCTGTTCTGGTCCCTGAGCTAGGTACCTCCACCTCGTCCAGGTGCCCCGCCAGCACCAGCACCTCTGCCTGCAGTAGGCTCTTAACAGAGTGTGATTTTATTATAACATTTTCTGGTTTGGGGGCCACACGTGGCAGTGCTCAGGGATGATTCCTGACTCTGTGCTCTGGGATCACCCCGGCACTGCCCTGGGGAACCATATGCAGTTACAGGGATCAAACCAGGTCTGCTTTGTGAAAGGCAAGCACCTACCTGCTGAACTACCTCTTGAGTGTGTGATTTTAGAGGAGATCCAACTAAAACAGGGTCCCAGCTGTTAAACTAAGGTCCTTCCTTCTCTTCCCCCGGCCCCCTGCTGACCACCAAGGTCAAGCAAGTGTCATTGCATGTGGCCAACCTGGGTTTAATCCCCCGCACCCTATAGGGTCCCCTGTGCAGCAGGAGCAGAGGTCCCTGAATGAAGAGCACGAGTAAGCCCTGAGCACCACTGGGGTAAGGTCTAAAACAAAAATCAAACAAATGTGTTAAAAGGGCGTTATATGGTGTGAATCTAGATAACAATGGCCTGGAGGTAACTAGATCAAATTGTAACTAGGTAACTAGATAACATTGGCCTGGAGGTAACTGAACAGCTACATGTAAAAATGAATTTGGACCTCAGTCTAACACCATGCACAAAACTCAGATCAAAATGGAGTAAAGATCTCAACATCAAACCTGAATCCATAAAGTGCATCAAAGAAAATATAGGAAAAACCTTCCACGACATTGAAGCTAAAGGCATCTGCAAAGATGAAACACCACTAACAAGAAGAAAAGATAGACATATGGGACTACATAAAACTAAAAAGCTTCTGCACCTCAAAAGAAACAGTGACCAAAGTACAAAGACAGTCCACAGAATGGGAAAGAATATTCACCCAATACCCATCTGATAAGGAGGTAATATCCAGGATATATCAGGCACTGGTAGAACTTTACAAGAAGAAAACATCCAACCCCATCAAAAAAAATGGGGAGAAGAAATGAACAGAAACTTTGACAAGGAAGAAATTCAAATGGCCAAAAGAAATATGAAAAAATGCTCATCATCATTAATCATCAGAGAGATGCAAATCAAAAGAACAATGAGATATCATCTCACACCACAGAGACTGATGCATATCCAAAAGAACAAGAACAAGTGCTGGCGTGGATGCAGGGAAAAGGGGAATGTCAACTGGTACAGCCTTTTTGGAAAACAATATGGACATTTCTCCAAAGACTAGAAATTGAGCTCCCATTTGACCCAGCCATACTACTCCCGGGAATATACCCTGGGAAGCCAAAAACATACAGTGGAAACACCATTTGCACTTTTATTTTCATAGCAGCCCTATTCACAATAGTCAGAATCTGGAAACAACCAGTGTGCCCGAGAGCTGATAACTGGATAAAGAAGCTTTGGTACATCTACACAATGGAATACTACACAGCTGTTAGGAAAAATGAAGTTTTGAAATTTGCCTATAAATGGATGGACATGAAGAGGATCATGTTGAGTGAAATTAGTCAGAAGGAAAAAAGACAGATATAGAATGACTGCAATTATTTACATGACATATATACATATATTATATATAATATGCATATATACATGCATACATATATGTCATGTGTCATGTGTTATGTTATATGTTCTGTGTTACATGTTATGTGTTGTGTGTTGTGTGTTGCATATTATGTATTACATATATTACATATTATGTATTATATATTGTATATTGTATATTATATATTATATATCATATGTCATATGTTATATGTTGTATGTTATAGGTTATAGGTTATATGTTATATCACATATCACACATCATATATATCATGTATCACGTATCACATATCACATATCATATATTATATATCATATATCTTATAGTATATTGTCAGGGAAACCACTGGGGTCCCCAACAGTGCCAGGAAGCGAAGTTCCCTTCTACCTTCAAAGGGGGCAGGGAATGGATGAAAACTCAGGAATCTGGCGCAGGTTTTAAAATGCTTTACTTATTACAGGTTCAGGCATACAAATCAACAATAGGAAAAACTCTTTGCTTAGGATTCCCAGCTAGAACCCCAGCCACGTGTAGGCCAAGATGGCGGCCACCATGTGTTAAGGCCCTGTAAAGAGAGACAAAGACAAGACTCCCAAGAAGAGTGCCCCAAAAGAGAGCCCAAAAAGAGAGAGGAAGCAGGCTAGTTTTATCCCCCTGCAACTCAGACCTCCCACTTTTATGGGAAGCAGGCAGGGTCAAATGCCCTCAGGTATTTTCTCCCAGCACCTCACCTAGGCCCTTTTTAGATGTTAATGTTTTAAGTCGATCTGCCTGGAAATGCCTTTAGAAATGCCTTTATAGGGTAGAGAAGGGGGTTTCTGAGATGGCATGCCTCTGTACCAAAGACTATACTAATGCCAGTTAAATATTTCTCCAAGCCTTCACAAGAGTCTCATCTACTTCACAGTAGTTTTGTATTTTAGTTGCCTTTGATTTATTAGGGAGCCATGATTGCTTGCTTGGAGGCAAACAGCATTTCTCTCTGGTCTAATTACTTAGAGATCCAATGTGGTCAGGCAAATATGCTGGTAAGATCTAGCTAGTCCCACGATGATTGTGGTAGCATGAGAAAATATTTATGCCAGCCAGTACAGAATACATGGTCAGATAAACTGCCACATTTAAACTACCCCCTATCTCACGAAGTGACCTGCAGGAAGCAATCCAGGTCAGATGCAGAGGCTTAGAAGTCCTGCAACATTATATATTATATACTATATTGTATAGAATATAGTATATAGTATATAATTATGCTACCAATATCCAAGACCAGGCAAAACATGGATCAGGAGGTCTTGTCAAAGGTGGAGGCTACCACAAACCTCTGTGGGAGTCAGAGGTTAGGTAAGACAGAGAAGGGAACAGTGTGCTAATATTTGTCGAAAGTAATAATACCAACCTAGAACTGAGGACTGAATACAGGCTTCTAAAAAGATACACATGATAACCTCTAAATGTATGTATTGCAATCCACAATGTGTAAGAGAAGGAAGAAAGAGAGAGAGAGAGAGAGAGAGAGAGAGAGAGAGAGAGAGGAGAAAAGAGATAAAGAACCTGCCATAGAGGCAGGCTAGGGGAGGGAGGATGTAATCGGGGACATTGGTGGTAGGAATAGGGCACTGGTGGAGGGATGGGTGCTGGAACACTGTATGACCGAAACCC
>JAJIBD010003702.1:0-24652 GCA_021461705.1 Cryptotis parvus
ACTCGCGGGAGGGGGCGCAGCGTCGCGCCCCCAGCCCCGAGGAGAAACACTTCGCGGGAGGGTTGCAGCGCCACAGCCCCCAGCCCCGAGGAGAAACACTCAGCGGGAGGGCGCAGCATCGCGGCCCCAGCCCCGAGGAGAAACACTTTGGGGGGGCGCGGCATGCGCAGCCCCCAGCCCCGAGGAGAAATCAGGGGTCCACTTTTTGACCATGGACGTCTCCATAAGTGACCTCTGAGTTACCCCAAGCGTCCCTGGGGCCTTCCGGGCATCCACCACGACCACGACCTGCGTGTGGGCGGACCAGCCTGTCGTGGGTTTCCAAGAGATAGAGGAAAAGTTCTGGCCTTAGTTGGTTGCCTTCTTTAACCTTGCTGACATTGCTGCATATTTTATTAGGTTTTAAGTTTTCTGCCTTTCTGTCATTTGCTGGACTCTTAATAAATTTTAATTTCTGCCTTGGCGACATTTACTGGGTCCCTTACTGGGTTCTGCCTTGCTGCTTTGGCTTAGTTTACTGGGCCTCTCACTGGGTTTTGCCTTGCTGCCTTTTACCCTTTTTTTTTTTTTGCCTGGGGCTAAAGCTGCTAGAGGCCCTCCTTTACGTTCTAATTGACCTCCTGGCGTTTTTTTAATCCTAGCCGGTTTTTTTCCTATGTTATTCTGGGACGAGGGAGAGAGAAAGGGGACTGCTAGCTGTAATTTGGTTTCTAGAATTTTTCACTAGTGGGTTTTCTCCCACCCTCCCACAGTGATAGGTGACGCAGACAGACAAAGGAGGGGCGCCTCTTTTACAGAGACCATTCAGTTGCTTGTCTACGGTGAAGAACTTAGCCGTAGTGGACTCAGCAGTTGTGACTTGCGGCCGACCTCTATGTCAGCGCCACCATAGACCATATGTTCTTCGCAGCAGACAGCCCACTCGGGCTCCGTAACCTTTGTGGGACCTTAAGGGTGCCGGTCGTGGAGCCACAGACTCACGCCTGATAGGAGGACCTATCAGGTGCTCATACACACACTCACTCACACAGAGGTTATCACATTCCTCCCCGTCCCCCTAGAGATTTCCAAGGGAGCATACCTTCTACGCAGATTTTCAAGGATTACCCTCCTTCTGGGGGACTTCACTGCACCATCCCTTCGTGGTTGCCAAAATGTTGCAGGTGGACCCCAGGGTGACTTATGTGAGGCAGGAAGGAGAGAGAGATGGTCGCTTTCTCCCCAGCCGCCCTGCCACCCGGGACCCGCTGGGCAGGCTAAGGACTGATAAAGTCTGCGATGAGCCCCTGCGGCGTGGGCCTGAGCCCCACCAGCCCCACGAGGTGGCCGTCAAGCCACGCCTGAGGTCCGCTTGATCTCTAGGCACGGGAGTTAATCCCACCACCCGAGGTTTCTCGGGGAGCCACGGACTCAGGCTGGAGCGAGGAATTGCTCTTTGCAGGAAAGGAAAGTCAGTCCTAGACCTTACCCAGGTCTGCCTCAAGGTTCTTGTCTTTCTCGCAGAAAAGAATTTTCAGGAGTCGACGAGCAGTGAAGTAAAATAGGTTTTATTGAGGAGGTTTTAGGTGAGGGGAGGGGAGAGAAAGAAAGGGAAAATGGCGCTCAAGGGAGAACGCGGGCTGCTCCAAAGGCGGAGAGCGCAGTAAAAGAGAGAGTACACATCTCAAGAGGGGAGATCCGGGCAACACACGTGCTCAGGCACCACATGTGCACCGCAGGCAACATGTGTACCCAGGCAGCATATGCGCGCAGGCGACATTTGTGCCCAGGGCAGCATGTGCGGCGCATGCAACATGTGAGCCCAGGCAGCATAGGCGCCGTCCTTTGGTCAGGACGGCTTTTATAGATTTCTCCCCAAGTTACTCCCCATATGGGGCTTTAACCTCGGTTGCTAGGGCCCCGTTGCCAAGGGAGTAGACTTTGGGAGTGGTCTTCTGACTGGAATGTCCTGGGGTCTTCCTTGAGCTGGGTCCTGGGCAGGGAAGGATGATTCATCTCCCTCAGGAGATTTACACATTCCTTTGGCCTTTCCTTCCTCCAGGGTCTATTGTTAATATGGTCTTATCAAGTTTGGTTCCGGGCTTTCAATCAGGTGTGACTCTGGAGCTCTTCTTTCAGGAATTTATTGCCATGTGGCGCCCTGTCTGCCTGCCTCTCAACACTTTCACCCTTCAGAAGCGCCTCCAGGATCAGCCAACAATCTTCACCGTCTGTATTGGTGTCCTTGTTGCATAGATTTTCATTTACAGAAAATTTCCAAACTAGGCTCCATATATGAAAATACACGGACGGTGCGTCAGATAATTGCCACTACTTTGTTGAATTTCTTTTCTGTTTGTTGCTGTTCTTGGGCCACAATTGGCAATGCTCAGGGCTTATTCCTGGCTCTGCACTTAAGAATCATTCTTGGCAGGGCTCAGGGAACCATATGGGTTACTGGGGATTGAACCCAGTTCAGTTGTGTGCAAGGCAAATGCCTTACACAGCTACTTTGACCGCCTACTTTGTGGACTATTCCTACTTTAACAAAGCCTGTAAATGAAAAGGATCATTTATTGGACAGGATACATTAAGGCGCTTTTCTCAATCCTTACACACTTATGATCTTACATTTCTCTCATTTTTTTTGATTAACACAAGGACAGCAATTTAACAGTGTAGCAATAACTTTGTTTAGAGTAATAAAGCTGGTTAGAAACTTCCTTAAGAAATCTCTTCTCGGGCCAGAAAGATAGCACAGTGGATAGGACATTTGCCTTGCATGCTGCTGACCCAGGTTCGATCCCGGCATCCCATATGGTCTCCCAAGCACCACCAGCAGTAATTTTGAGTGCAGAGCCAGGAGTAACTCCTGAGCATTGCGGATATGACCCAAAAAGAATAAAAAATAAAAAGAAATTTCTTATATAATGGTATTTCTTAGAATTCCTGATTATTCTAGTTTCTGATTATGAATATTCTGCATTATGGAGCTGACTTTTTGTATCTATGAAATCTTATCCAGAAGGACCAGAGTGATATTCAGCAGGGAGGGTTAAAGTAAAAAAGATAAATTTGATTCCAGAAAGGAAATTAAAAAAAAAAATTCAGATTATAATGTAGGAATTCAAAAAACAATCCTTTGGATTCAACTTTATGGTTTACTCTTGGGGGAAAATCCTTTCAAGCTTGTCCACACAATGATTGAATCCCTACTGACAATTCTGTCTCCTGAGAGCATTGAGGGAATATTGTAGGTTGCTTATCTGCCACCATTATATCGCCTGATATTTGATGTTGAAATAAAATAGTGAGATCTGTGTTAAATTCCAATCAGCCAGCTAATTTTGATTTCCACAAAGTAGTGACAATTTACATTTCCTAGTATAAGTACTTAAATTATCTACTAGTTGTGTGTATTATTCTGTTGCTTAGTTAAATAAATGAAAAGCCACAGTATAAACAGTGAGTTATACCCTTACCTGGCACCATGGTTATTAACGTATTAAATAATTAATGAGATAATTAATACTATAATTTTCTGTGCATTTCTAACTTTCAGCTTTCCTCATGAATCCAGCATTTATGCCTGTTGTAAAATAACTAAAAGCCTAGTGCATAAGTGAAAGGTATTAATCTGCTTTATATGTTCCAAACTAAGCCATACCAGATCCTCAGCTGGTGGTACCCAGCAGATTCACCAGACAATATTTTTGGGGCGTGAGGGCCAGAGAAAACCTGTAATCGTGCTTCTCTGGCGCATTTGTCCTGAATTGAAGCAAAGACATATTTAACTGAGGTGAAATTGTCTATTTTCAGTCATGAGTGTGTAAAAGATGGTATGACTAGCTTAAGTATCTTTAGGTGTCATCATGTACTTTCTTGGAACTAATGTGGCCCAAATAAGCAGAAGCGTTTTAGTACCAGGTGACTCACGTTAGTTGGAGAGCAGTTATTCCTGAACTGTTTCACTAACCTTGGTAAAAACGAAAACCGAAGAGAAATAAATATTGACTTTATCATAGGTTCAGTTTACTAATAGGAATATAGTTGTTCACAGTTTTTCCTTTTCTATTCTAATTTTTGTGTTGAAAATGGGCATCAAAGACTGGCATTTAGGAAAACTAAGGACAATTGTATATTTTTGTAAATACAAGTAACTCTTTAATTTTTTAAAAAATATTTTGGCCTTTGGGCCATACTCAGAGATATTTAGGAATTGCTGCTGGCTCTGCACATCGGAATCACATCTGGTGACGTTCAGGGAAATCATACTGTATGCCAAAGTCAAACCCATGTTGGCTGTGTCGAGAGTCAAGAGCCCAAAGGGCTTTGTAGAAAGCTTAACATATCTGTTTGCTTAATTTAATTTAATTTTATTTCTTCATATTTAGGCCAAACCTAGAGATATTCAAGCTCCCTTTTGATTTCTGGCACAACTTACTGTCCCCAACACCAGGAGTGAAACCTGATCCCAGAGCCAGGGGTAACCCTGAGCACTGCAGAGTGTGGCCTATAAAACAAAAACAAAATGTGCATGATGGAAGCACTGTGTAAATAGCTGGAGTTGTTCTCTTCTTGCATCTGTTAGATTAGATTGGTGCTATTGAAAGGATTCCAACAACTTCACCCAAAACTAGTGTCTGCTCCCATTACGTCCCTCAGGACTTGCCTTCAGTTCTTGACCTCTGTGTCCTTTCTTACATCGTTTTCTTCACTATTTTCACTTAGTTTATTTTCCTACCTTTCTGTTGACTCTGATTTTACAATTACAACATAAAACACGAACACAAACTATCCCCCAGATTTTTTCCCAAAAATTATACTATGTAAAGTCAGTATATAACATGAGTGACATTGGTGACTATTCGCTAATGAAAAATCACTGTGAAAATTGAGATCCTATTTGGACAATTTAGAAATGGTACTGATAGTCTCGAATGTATAAAATACTTCTTCAAGAGTTCTGTTTGTTGTGGGCTGGAACTTGGAAATTAAAATGGAACTTTCAAGTCTATTCTATTTTATGTTTAATGGACTTGAATAATTTGTCTTAATTGTTTAGGATTTGAAAGTTCAAGGTAGCAAAAAAATCAGGTGAAAAACAAGACTTACTATAAGTAAGTACATGTCATTTTTATTTGACTTGTAATAGGTGCTTTTGTTTTTCAAAAATGCATCGAGCTCATATATGGAATCAATTATTTGAATATCTGCTTTGCAGGCTACTGAAAGAGTTTAGGCAAGGATAAAGGAGTGTCATCAAATGAAGGAAGAGACTTATCCTTAAGAAAAAAGTGATTTTATAGTCACAAACACTCTTGAAGCCTGGCATTTTCTAGGACTCTCAGTTATATGACAAGTGATAACTCTGACTAGACATATATTAAGACCCTAACCCACATATTAACTATAGTTGGAGATAGCATCTCTGAAAGGAGTAATCAGGGTTGAGTGAAGCTATCGAAGATTGGACCATAATCCAGTGTTACTTCTGTCCTAAAGCTGAGACACCCAGAAGGAATACATGTCAGAGACAGATCAGCATCTGCACATAGCCCATGAGTGAGGTCTCTGAAAAACCAGTTTTTCAATACCTCAATGTTTGACTTCAGCATCCAGAACTAGAAAAATAATTGACTTCCATTTAAAGTCCCCAGACTCTGGCAATTCATTATGGCAGTCCCAGAAAAGCTTATAGAGCTGCCAAAAGACCAAATCAAGCCAAGGCATATTTGACGCAGGAAACTTAAGATTCTGTCCACTGGACAAGCTGCATAGAAATCCAAGCAGAGTCGCATAGTCTGGGGTGGGGAGAGACAGTACAGCAAGCAGGGCATTTGACTGGATTGTAGCTGACCAGGGTTCCATCCGCAGCACCACAGATGGTTGTCTGGGCTCTGCCAGGAGTGATCATTGAGCACAGATCCAGCAGTGAGCCCTTAGCAGTGCCAGGTGTGACAAAAAGTCACATAGTCCTAGAATACGAATCAAAATCGTGAAAGTAGCTGCTTGATTGTGTGTGTTCTTCTCTTTCTGTTGCACATGCCTCAATGACTTTCATGCGAAGGGAATGAATTTTTTGGGCCATGCATGAGTTAACTTTTAATTCATGCTCTTTGTGGGAAAACGTGGTCAAAAGGCATCACTTGTGTGACTCCATGGGTGGGTAGGAAATGTCCAGAAGAGACAAATCCAGTGGGACAGCAAGTCTATCAGTGGCTGGCCAGGCCTGGGCAGAGGAAGGAATTGGGGATCAGTGCTAGTGGATGGGAGAAGGGTTCGAGTGGATAGTGGTGAAAGCGGGAACTATTTTTGTGACATTATTAAAATCTCTCAGATCATATACCTTAAATCAATTTTGATGCAGGTTTTATAAATTCTATGATATGTTTCATAAAAGTGGATGAAGAAAAATGATAAAAAAGGAAAGTTTTGTACTCATGTTAAGAAGCAAAGAGTTTCTAAATGATTTCCCTGTTAAAATGACCACGATGCTAAGTGATAGTCTTGTTTGCAGTTTATTTTGTTTTATTCTGACCACTTTGTAGGTATGCTGTGCAGAGATATGTAAGCTTGTGATATATGAAATATGTGGAAGCTAAGATTGCCGGGAGGAGTTAATCACTCTTTCACCCGACTTAGGCTTGAGATAGAAATGAGGGAATAACAGTGGTGTCCAGGAAACAGAGAATGGGGCGATTGTAGCCCTTTGAAATAAGCAGGTGCAAGACTGAGTAGCCAGGTTGGGGGTCGGATGCATTTGTCTTCCTTTGATACCTAGTACTGCAGAGCCCCTGCACACTCCTTGTTTACAGTTCTGAAGCCCCCCAGCACTGTTGAACCACAGCATTGAAAATTTGGGCCTATTGTCTGAATATCCCAGGAGTGGCCCCCGCCCCCCCCAAACACTAGTATGGAAGCCCTTCATTAAAAAGGGAGAGCAGATCTGGTTTTAGTTTAAAGTTAGTGCATCAAAGTTGTTATGTAGATGGGTCATGGTTAGAAAGACACTAGCAACATTACAGAGGAATCAAGATGCTAATTATATATGAAATCAACAGTCATTTGATACACATTGAGTTTAACATCGTGGTTCAAGGGGCTGGAGCAATAATACAGTGGGTAGAGTGCTAGCCTTGCATTCTGCTTTCCAGGTATGTATTTTTTGGCCCCCTCCACCACCAAAAGAAATTATAAAATGGTGGTTCAGAACCAGTATAAGTAGAATTTAAATGATTCCTGACTACTACAAACAGAAAATTATTGGATGAATGGTCTTGTCTAACATTAAACTTCTGTAGGCCAGAGAGTGGACACAATGATCTGAGTATATGTCAGCATGCAGTGGGCCCAGGTTTGTTCCTTGGGGATTCAGGGTCCCCCACATACTTCCAGGCATGTTTTCCCAGCACCAGAGGGTAGAGCTCCCCTGACAAAAATAGCATAAAATTACGCATTTGTGAATGTTTTTACTTTGATATATAACACTCTCTTAACAACATCTGCAATGCTCATTAACAGTCTATTATTTCTCAAGCGTCTGAACTTGAGGCAAGTTAATAGTAAAAGAGGAAAGTTAATAAGTATAGAATTAGTGGGTCTAGAGAAGAGAACTAAGGGGAGGAATGGAAGAGTACGTTTTAGAAGTGTGAAAGAGGTTTATTCATTGCTCAGAGCATACCGGCTAGTGTTCTATGTTGTCTACAAATGCACCTTGACATCTTTTTCAGTCCTGGGATAACAGGGTTCTTGTTATTTGTTGTCATAGTTTTTGTATATTTTAATTTGGGGGGCTACATCCAGCAGTGCTCAGGGCTTACTCTGAATCTGTACTCAGGGATCAAGCCTGGCATTGCTCAGGGAACCACATGGGGTACCAAGAATCAAACCAGATCCGTCACAGGCAATGCTAGTGCCCTCCTTGCTCTGCTAGCTCTCTGGCTCCATGTTGTACTAATCTTATAGGCACGTAAACTAAGAGGTAGGTATTTTAAACTTAGATTTTAGAGTTAAATTGTTTGAAGCTAGGTTTTAAATAACCAAGTCACTGTGAAATACACAATTTGGAGTCTTAACATACTTGATTTGTTTTCGGTTTCAGTTTCTGGGTTACAAGTGGCACTCTTTAGGGCTTTCTCTTGGCCGTCTCTGGGAACCATAGCTGGCTCCATGGATTGGACCCTGAGTAGCTGTTGCCAGGCACACATCTTAACTGATGTGCTCTCTCTTCCGCCTCACTTAATATACTTTGAATCTGTCTCCAAAAGTTCAATAGGTAAAAAGGTCAAAGGAGTGAGAAGAAGAAAATTGCATAGGCCAGAATAGTTACACTTTCTAGAATAAAATGAAGTTCTTGATTTAAAGCAATGGATATTTAGAATAGGCTACATTGTAGACAAAACGATTATATTTTAATTGAACTTTATAAAATCTGTAAATAGAAACCATGAAAAACTGGTGTTTTCAGATGGAAGAAGTGGAGTGATTGATTGTAAGCAGAAGCCAGCATGTTCTCTCCCTCGCTTCAATATTTTCGGCATCGCTATTAGTAGTAGCATTTCATTCATGAAGTACCCCAGTCCCGCGCCCTCCCCAGAGCATCCAAGTGCCCCTGCACCCACCCTGTGAAAAGCTGCCTGCTGAAGACCGCGCTCAGTTTCTGCTGCCGTTGGGCTTCTCTCATTCCCCTGCTTGGTTTCTTTATGGCCCACCGAGAGACGAACCCGAGTGCCCCAGAAGAGACGGTTGGTGATTCCTCTGCAGTGTTGTCCATTTCACACTGGAAAATACTTTTCCTCCATCTCCTCCTCTTCCTCCTCCTTCTCCACCCTCCTCCTCCTCCCTCTTCCCTCCTCCTTTCCTCCATTTCTTCCTCCTCTTCCTCCTCCTTCTCCACCACCTCCTTCTCTTCTTCCTCCTCCTTCTCCTCCACCTCCTCCTCCTCTTCCTCCTCCTTCTCCTCCACCTCCTCCTCCTCTTAATCCTGCTCCTCCACCTCCTCCTCTTCCTCCTCCTCCACCCTCCTCCTCCTCCACCTCCTCCTCCACCTCCTCCTCCTCTTACCTCCTCCTTTTCCTCCACCTCCTCCTCCTCGAGCAGGTGCACAATAATTTATTTTATATTGTTTTTTGCAACTAAATGCCTAATGGAATTATTAAAAAATACTACAATGAAAGAAATTTTGTGAAAATTGTTATACCTTGATAGCATTCAGTCTTTGTCTGAGGGTTTGCTAAGCTGGAAGTTGTCATCTGGGCCTTCTACTCTATTGTTTTAGTTTATTTATTATTTATTTATTTGCTTTTTGGGTCACACCAGGCAATACTCAGGGGTTACTCCTGGCTCCACTCTCAAGAAGTACTCCTTGCAGTGCTCGGGGAAGCATATGGGATGCCAGGGAGGAACAGGTTGGCTGCCCTGCAAGGCAAAAGCCCCCTGCAGTGCTATCCTCTGACTCCTATAGTTTTAGTTTATTGAGCTTAGTTGACCTCTATGTTACTTTCTAGGTTACTTTCTAGTCTAATTTGGTGTGCTCCTACTGGGATGGGCTGTGTTGTGGAATTTTCCTAAATACCAAAGCTTAGCCATGGTGATCCATTTAACGTCTTTCTTCTGGTGAATGTGTTACTAAATCCCTTTCTTTCTCTAATGCACTTTTCCTTCTCATCAATTCCTCTCCTTCTTTTGTTTGTTTTTACTGGGGGTGGGAGTAGGCTGCTGCACCAGTTCTTGCTCAGGTCTTACTTCTGACTCTGCTCAGGAATCACTCCTGGTGGACTCAGGGGACCTAGTGGGGTGCCAGTAAACACACCTGAGCCAGGCGCATACAACACACACACCTTTAGTGTTGTACTACCTCTCTGGACCCAGGCCCACTCCATCTTTAAAACTTACTGTTCATTCCAAATTCAAATTTCCTTAAATACATTAAAGTAGCCTCATAACCAACAAGTACTGTTGCAGTGTTGAAGAAGGCAAAGCGGGGGTCACACAGACTTCTGATAGCATCTTTCCTGTTTAGCATACTAGACGCCCTGCACAAAGTTATTTAATGTTTCCAAATCTGTTTTCTGAACTGTAGATAAAATAATAATATGTGGGGAAAAAGCTAGTCCTTGCTGCCTTGTTAAGAACAAATAGGTCTCCTTTTTCTTCTCTAATTCACTCTCACTCATTTCTCCATTTGTATTCCTCAAAGCAAAATAAAAAACAGCCTGCGGCACTCAATTCACAAAGGACAGAGTCCAGCTTCTAATATTTCAGTCTAAGCTCTTCTCATTCTGGTTATCCAGCCTTATCTCCCAATTCACATTTCTTCTTTGCGCTGGTCAATGTGCCCTTTTAATAATGTTCTAGCTCTGACTTGCTGATATTTTATGACCAACTTTTGCACATTTCCTTCCCTAAGGCCCTTCTTTGCTAGCTTTGCCACTGCAGATTCCTACTCTTACATTTCACCCCTTTATATGTCTTTCTTCATGTTCTCTTCGAATCTTATGCACCTTTGTCATTTCCTGGCCCCACACTACAGTTTAGTTGTATAATAAACGCTGTGTGTGGTTATCTGGGCCTTCTGCTCTATTGTTTTAGTTTGTTTACTTATTTATTTATTTATTTATCTACTTATTTATTTATTTATTTATTGCTTTTTGGGTCACACCAGGTAATACTCAGGGGTTACTCCTGGCTCTGCACTCAAGAATTACTCCTTGCAGGTTAAAAAGAGAGACTGATGAAGCCCAGCTCTTTAGGTGTGTGAAGAGAATATCTGGAGTTTAGAGAGAAGAGAAGCTTTATGTTGTTTTAATTATAAGAAAGAAACTTAATAGCATAAATCGTAAATATACATGGGTTTTGCATTAAAATATTTAATTCCGTACATTTACTTTAAGCATCAGTATAGCATCAAAACAAACATTCACACCAACCATTCTACTCATTGACCTAATTGTGTTAGATCAATACGGAACTCACAATTGTTCACCTTAGAAGACAGAAATAATATCTCTCCAGGGACTTGGAGATGAGAGTCTCATCTACACTACACTTGGAGTGTAGATGAGATCTCCTTCCTGTTCAGCTTGTTAGTTTGCTAACTGCACATTTTAAAGCAATTTCTTCTCCTCTGGGCTCTTTACTGTCATTCACAAGTTTGTGTCCCTCTCACCTGGGTTCCTCTTGAGGCCCCTGCACGAACTGGGGGCAGGTGTACCCAGGGAAAAGATGAAAGTCCTCTTGATGGGTAGATTTAAAGTTCCAGGTTATTGACCCAGTATTTTCAAGTCTTCTACTTGAATTATGGTAGTTCTATGGAATTATGCCATACTAGTTTGCTTGTCTTGTCACTTGTCACTTGTCTTCCTGTTGTTCATCAGTTTGCTTGAGTGGGCACCAGTAATGTTTCCATTCATTGGGAATGAGGTCCATTATTGTTACTGTTTTTGGCATATTGAATACACTATGGGTAGCTTGCCAGTCTCTGCTGTGGCTCTGATTTCATCCCAGGGGACAAAAGTTTGCTTATACTTAAGTAAAAGCTCAGATTCTCACTTTTCTCAGTGTTCACAAGCAACATATTCAACCTTTGAAATAATTGGAGGTTGTGGAGCAAGTACGCAGGAAAGGGTACATGCTCTGCCTGTGATCAGCCCCAGGCACAGCACTGGAAGCCCCTGATGACATTTAGCAAATGCTGATGGTTCCTCCCCACACAGCCCTGCCCAATGCCCTGGCACTGAGGCCCCAGCTGAGAATATTGCTAAGTATTACTGAGAGTGGCCTCAAAGATCCTGAACGCTTATGAGAAGACCCTACCTCCAATTATTAATGCATTTTCAATTATAAATTGGCAGTAATTTTTTTCTCTAAATAAACAGATATCACACATGTAGATCAAAAATCTAATATTTTTCACATTTAAATGATGAAGCATTGCAATGAAATGGTTCAAGTACTAGAATCAAGTACTAGATTCTACTGTCAACACTAGAATCAGCATTCCCTGGTTGTGTGGTCTCCCCTAAAAAGCATGTTTCCATGTCACTGTGGAAGTAGCCTTAAAGCTTTAAGTTAGTAGCTCAGATTCTGAGCTTCTGAGTACATGGACAGGAAGGAAAACTTTGAGTTGAGAATTAATGATCACTTTACTGGCACTCCAAGACCTTCAGCCCCTCATGCATTTCCTGACAGCCAGACTGCTTGTTTGTCTGTGTACAGTAAATTCCTTTAGGAACAAATATTAATTTTTCTAAAAAAGAAATTAATCTTGCGTAAAATTTCCAATTATCAGAGACAGTTGTGTGTGCGCTTCCGAATATTTTTTTCTTAGTGAAAGACTCATTACAGAGTTATGAGTATAGAATATCACACTTTTGGAAAAGGTGGGTCTTCATATGTCTGTGTCTATATTTATAGTTTTCTAAAAGCATGGGTTTATGACGAAGGCTGACCATCGCAGGCTGCCTAAAAAGGAGAGGGAAATGGTTGATTCTTCCTTTGCTTCTCTCGGTTCATCTTACTTTCTCTTTCAGCATCCATTTACTACTTTTATTATTAACGTCACAGTCTATTGTGTTTTTTTTTGTCCCCTTTGGTAGACATTTCTTGGATAGTAAAATAAAGCTTTAGACAATTTTTTTTCACTTTGTACATTTATTCAAAAATAGTTTTGTTTCTGATTTTGTACAATTTCTATTTTTTCTATTATTTTATGGGTTTTTTGTTGATTTTGTACACTCTGTAACATCAAAATATTTCTCTTCCTCTACTGTTTAGAGTATCACTGTATCACTGTCACTGTCTTCTCGTTCTTCATCGATTTGCTCAAGCGGGCACCAGTAACATCTCCATATGTCCTGTCTCATGCTAGTAGAGCCCAAGGGCATCTGCTTGCTCCCAAGGGCATCTGCTTGCTCCAGGAACATAAGGAGCCTCTAACCATTATATGAGGTCATGGGAATGGCCTCATATAATTGTTACTGGTATTTGGCATATCAAATATGACACGGGTACCTTGCCAGGCTTACCGTGCAGGTGGCATACTCTTGTAGTCACCTCTAAATACAGCATTTATTGATGAGCCACAAGTGGCCATGCATGCCAGGCTGTGATAGGCTGGTCTGCTGGGTGGAGTTCTGACAAGAGGGAAGTCCGGATGAGGAAAATGGTGGCCCTCATGGAGTGGGGGATTCTTCTGGCTTGTTGCGAGGCTCTGCTGGGGTGACGGGCCAGGGCTAAAACCTGCCATCCCTCCTGGGTGCCTCGTGAGTGGCTGGGCACAGGGAGAGCTGGTAGCAGCTCTGCCCCATGTCTGTGAGTCTCTGGATCCAGCATACCTGGGCCGGAGTTGAAAATGACTGCTGCAGGGTGGGTGTCCATGATCCAGGCTGTGATAGGCTGGTCTGCTGGGTGGAGTTCTGAGGAGAGGGGAAGTCTGGATGTGGAAAATGGTGGCCCACTGGGCGGACTTGAAAAAGACTGCTGCAGGGTGGCTGTCAATATCTAGACTATTTAGAGTATATTTGCTAAACTCTGAGGATAAGTAAAATGAGATGAAGAAAATTCAACTCTAGGGAGCTGGAGTGATAGCACAGTGGGTAGGGCATATGCCTTGTAAGCAGGCAATCCAGGTTCGATCCTTGGCATCCCATATGGTCCCCCAAGCACCACCATGAGTAATTCCTGAATGCAGAGCCAGGAGTAACCCATGAGCATTGCCAGATGTGACCCAGGGGGGAAAAAAATAGAAAATTCAACTCTGATGTAACCTAATCATGATTTTTCTAAGTAAATCCAATGTTCTCAATTTTTTTTTTATACTGACCAATTTATTTAGTTTTTAATTTAAAGCTATCTTGGTTTTGCCAGTATTAATTAATAGCTTAACTTTGAAGACTGCCAAAATATAGCTTGAAAAAGTACATATGTAGGCATCTATTAAAAGAAAGAAACAGAGGTATTGTTAATTTTGTACCCAACAACCTTATTCTTTTGCTCATGGATATCGTATATTTTGTTGAAAACCACGCATAAAATGTAAACATCTTCAGAATACATTTGTATCTTGACATATAGTCTATTTTTATACATATTTATGTTTTTTTTTTCTTTTACCAATATCCTCCCCACCCAACTCTTGAAAAACTTGCAGTAGTTTTTTTTTCTTTCTTGATGACCTGCCTTCAAATTATTTCAATCACCTTTTTACTTCTCCTGCCCCTTGAGGTGTTGCAGGTGTGGCTGTGGTGCCCGGCTGCATCAGCTGATGGCAGACAGGAGACAGGCTTGTCTACACCCAGGGCTCTGCCCCCATTCGCCCCTGGATGGTTGATGTTCTGACATAGAAAAAGACTGTGTCCCCTGGGATGAACCGAGAGCGGCAGCAGATCCATGCAAGCTACCTGGGGTGTATTCCAAATGCCAGTAACAGTGACAATAATGGACCTCATTCCCAATGAGTGGAAATGTTACTGGTGCCTGCTGGAGCAAATCAATGAACAGTGGGAAGACAAGTGACAAGTGATCTTTTTACTTCATCTATGACTATAAAAATGAAGAAAATATATCCATCAATTTGATTGATGTTTTAGTTTTCAAATATTTATTTTCAAATTAAAAATATTGTATTACAAAATTGATATAAAAGTTTTAATTGCCCTAATAACAATCCATTATGTGTCTACTGTAGATCCCTTTATGTCAAGGGAGCCACTGGAGTCCCCAACAGTATCAGGACAGAAGTTGTCTTCTACTTTTTGAGGCTGTTGGGGAATGGATGAAAACTCACAAGTCTGGCGCAGTTCCAAAAAAGCGTTTAATAATACAAAAGTTCTAGCACCACAATCCAGTATAATGGAAGACCTTAGCTCTGGTCAGAATTTAGACCATATAAGAGAGCCCAAGAATCCTACCAAAGAGAATTTCACCAGAGAGAGTCCCACCAAAGTGGATCCCACCAGAGAGGAGTCCCACCAAAGAGAGAGTGTACCTCAAATCTGTTCCCTTTTATACACCAAAGTAATCCTAACTGTTGACAGGGAGGGTCCTGTCAACAAAGATCAACTCAACAGCTTCTAGTTAGTAGAAGAGTATAGAAAGATGATGCCACAACTTACTACAGGTCTAAACAATGGATTATGCCAAGGACTAATCCCTTCTTCCAAGATTATCTCATGTAAAACACTGGAGAAAGGGGGGCTGGTATAAGGTAATACATCTTAATTTCATGGGCTTCATGTAATCTATGTGGTACCCACAAGGTCCTTCTTATTTATTATCTGCACCAGGGTGATTCTGAGTATCTTGTTCTCTGTATATTGGAAGGGTCACACTCACCTGCTTGAGTGCAAACTAGAATGATCCTTCCTATAATCTTAAATGATAGTCTCAACATAGTCAGGGTGGCAGTCTCCTGATAAATTCCAACTGTCCCTTCTAGTTGTCCCAGTGGGTATAAAGAGGAGCTGTGCCCAATCTAGAAAACATAGAAATCTTAGTAGATGTATAACAATAAGTCAGAAGTTACTCATTCAGAGTCAAGTTGACTTCTGTAACTGCCACACCCTCTATCAGTGTTTACATAGTAGAGAGATCTCATTAGTATGAACTCTGGCTTAAGAACATGTAACTAGATTAAGCTGTGAGTGGATAAAACAGCAAAGCTCTAAGCTAGCTAGGTGTCATCCAACACCTTTAAATTCCAATGTTTCTAGGTAAAAGATACTAAAGCTTAAAGTATGATTGTGAATTTTTATTTATCCTCTGCTGTCATTTAAGAATATTTTGAGACCATTTTATTGGATGCATGATTGAACTTTTCAAATTACTATATTTTTAATCTATGAAACCCTTATTTTTGTTAAGATTACTCTAAGTGTTGTTGTACTAATTAGACTGGTTAGTATTTGCATATTATGTATTTCATTCTCATATTTTATGTTCCTAGTCAATAGATATAGTTGGCTTTTCCTTAAAAGTACAAAAATGTAAAGCCTAATATTTTAGTTGAAGACTACATTTTGCTTGCTTTTAATATAACTGCTAAATTATTTTAATGAAAATGTATCGTCTTATTATTTGTTCTTCAGTTTGTCTCCCCTTGCTCTTTAGGTCCATTTTAATCCCTTTTGATTACATTTTTAATTATTATAATTTCTGTTTTATTAGATTGTTATACAATATTTAAAAAGCATATTCTTAATAAATTGTATATATCTTTCACTTCAAGAATACCTAGTTTAATTGATTACTTATATAATTTTATACATAATTCTTGAACTTAAAGCATTACAGTTTATTTAACAATTATATTTCTATCTATTTTAAATCTGTAGGTATAAAGGTATATTTATCATAGTTTCATAACTTTAATATTTATGAATTTACCCAGACATTCATAGTTTTTTAACTTGATGAAATTCTATAGTTATGCCTTGAGATTATTGCCCTGATGACTGAAAAGTCTTCTAGTATAAAGAATTTGTCTTAATGCAGGTATGATAGTGACTCTTTGTGCCTCTGTCCATTGTTGATTTTTATAGTTTTTTTTTCTAAAATGCCTTTTTCAGTCTCATTTAAGTATACTTAAATGGATAAATGATTTTGTTTCAGTTTTGCTTGGAGGCACATCTGTCTCAGGGATTAATCCTGGTGGGCTTTGTGGACAGTAAGGAGTGGTGGAGATCGCACCCGATAGGCAGTGTGCAAGGCAAGCACTCTACTGGCTCTTCCTTCACTACTGCATCCCTGGATATAGAATTTTGTAATTGGAGTTATATTCTTCTTTACAGCTTCCATTTCCTGGCATCCATACGGGTAATCTTGATTTCTCTTTGTTTGGGGCCACAGGCCCACTTCTCGTGATGCTCAGGTCTTCTTCCTGGCTTTGCTCTCAGTGGTCACTCTTGGCAGTGCTAGGGATCAATCTCGGGTTAGCTGCATCAAGGGAAAGCACACTAACCCTGTTCTCTCTCTTTTGTCTGGGACAGGTGAGATTTTTACTGCTGCATTTTGGAAGCTAATGCAACTTTCATTTGTTTACTCACATTTTTACATGGCTTGTCAGGGGCTGGGAGGTACTGGGAATCAAATGGACTTTTGCATTTACTCCACATGTACTTTCCCTTTGGAGACATTATTAGCCTCTTGACCTCTTTTAATGTTTTTCTTTGTCTTTAGTAATTTAATGAACATTTGTATAGAACTTCATTTGTTCTTATTGTGGTTTGAATCTATGACAAGACTGCAAAGTATCTGATCCATATCTCTTCAAATGTTTCTCTGTCTCTTACCATTTGTTTTCACTTCTTGATTTCAGAATTCCAGTTATGTCTATGTTGACGCTTGACCATATGTTAGACATTTTCTCTCCTTGTCATATATTCCCATTGTGTCTTGTTTCATTGGAATATTTTCATCTGGTACTTGTTTGACTCACGAGTTGTTTCTTCAGCTGTCATTGAATCACCATTACCCATTCTACAGATTGTTCATTCCATTTCTATATATGGGGTCCGGAGACAGTTCAGTTAGAGCATTTCTGGCAGTCACCAGACCTGGGGATAATTACCAGCACCAAATGGTCCACTGTGCATTTCTGGGTGCATCTTTGGAGACCCCCAACCCTGCAGGGTCGCCTGGGTCTGAGCAGTAAAGCATCTTCAGGCCCTGTTTGGTGATGTGAGACTTGTTAACCAGACACAGGACCTCCTGAGTATCATTTGGGAAGACAGCCCCCATCCTCAAAAATAATAGTGGTTAAATACTGTAGCTTCTGATTTGTTTAGCTTCTATCTTATTTTTTAACTTACTCAACCTGTCTTACACATAATACCTTAATTATGTTAAAGTTCATGTTTACATTTCAACGCCTGTCTTATATTTGCCTCTTTTTATTGTATAGCAATAAATATGAGACTCTGGATATTATAAACTTTGTGCAGAATCTGTTTACTTCTATAGGCAGTTAGCATCTCAGTTAAGTCAGGGATTGGAATTATTTCAAGGACAGTGATCATTTCCAAGAGGAGGAGTGCTAGGACTTTCTCCACTATCTCTCCTTTTTTGAGATATCTGAATTTCAGGGTTGTCCTCTATTTTTTCAATTTTTTCAATTTGATTAAAGCTTAATGTCTTTACAATTTTATATAATTTACATTGTTATTGAGAGTTTTGTGACACCAGTCCCGTCACCACTGTCAACTTCCCTCCCCAGTGTTCCCCCTGCTGCTTCCCACCCCCGTCCTTCCTGCTACCTTCACAGGCACATTACAGAGTTTGGTTGTAGCTGCTTAGATCTCATAGCTTCAGCATTGTTGAGTACGTGCTTTGGATATAACTCTACCACTCTTTCACATCCCCAGTTACTCAAGGCTTCTGGTCCCCCTATCTTCCCGTTCTTTCCATTTCTTATCTTCTTCCTTCCACTTCTGTTTCTTCTCTTCTCTGTCCTTCTTCCTAAGCTCTGGGTTCAGGGGTGATCCAGGTATCCCTGATTTACTACTGTACATTCCCTCATGCAACTGTTCTATATACCGCAGATAAGTGAGTTCATCCTTATCTGTTTTTATTTTGGCTTACTTCATTCAGTGTGGTATATCCAGTTCCAGCCAGGTTGCAGCAATAAAAATCTTCTCACTTATTGAAATAGCGATGACGGTTTGCTTACAGATGTCTCTGGTTAATTCTCTGTTGGCAAGGCAGATGTGAATCTTTGTGATAATAATAGTATGGCTTGCAAAATCTAGTGTGTATACTTTCTGATAATTTCCATAAAAGGAAAATCCAACTTGTGTTGTAATCCACAAGAAGCAGACAAATAAATAAATTATTTATGATTTGTATTTCTTCATTTTTCAGTGAGAATAGACTCACTGTCTTTTTAAATTAATGAATTTTTTGTATTGCATCACAGGGAGATACATATTTATAAAGTTTCCATGATTGAGTTTCAATTATGCAGTGCTCCAAAACCCATCCCTTCAATCTTTAGTGTCAGTGTTTTATAATATATCCTTAAAAACAACAGTTTTTATATGTTTTCTATATTTTGAAACAAAAAGTCTAAATGTAGTTGCTGTTTTCTCTGTCTAAATTTAGTGTGTTGTGTTTTTTTCATTGAAATAAAAACTTTTTTTCACAATTTGGGGAATTATTTTAAACTTGAAGACCCAGTTCTGGGAGCCTTGCCTAAATTACAGAATCTACCCAAGCATGCGTGAAGCCCTGAATTGGATCCGCACTCTCCCTCCCCCTTACCAGCCAGAAACCCTGGGAGACTCATTATTGATACAGAGAAGGAGAGGTACAGGTATTCATGCTATGAGATTTTTGAGTGGTCACAGATTTTTTCTAGGCGTGACAAACATTGTTTGCTGGACATGAGATTCAGAGTTTCAAAGATGCAACCATTCTATATCTGTCCCTCTACTTCTGACTCATTTCACTCAGCTTCATATTCTCTATGCCATCCTTTTTTTTTTTTGCTTCTTTTTGGGCCACACTTGGCAATGCTCAGGGGGCTGCTCCTGGCTCTGCACTCAGGGAATTACTCCTGGCGGTGCTCAGGGGACCATATGGGATGTCTGGGATCGAACCCGGCCAGCACGGGCCAGACATGTGCAAGGCAAATGCCCTACCCACTGGACTATCTCTCCGGCTCCATTTTATAAGCATATTTCTTGACTTCATTTTCCTAATGCTGCATAGTATTCCATTGTTTAGGTGTACCATAGTTTCTTTATCCAGTCATCTGTTCTTGGAACTCAGGTTGCTTCCACATTCTGACTATTGCCAATAATGTTGCTGTGAACATAGAAGTGCAGATGGTGTTTCTGCTTTGTGTCTTTGAGTCCCCAGGTTATATTCCCAGAAGTGGTATTGCTGGATTAAATGGCTCAATTTCTAGGTTTTAGAGGAATGTCTCCATACTGTTTTCCATAAAGACTTTCCAGTCAGCATTCCCACCAGCAATGACTGAGAGTCCCCTTTCTCCCCACATCCTTGCCAGCACTGGTTGTTCTTGCTCTTTTTTTTTTTTAATTTTATTTTTTAAACAATTACAAAAATTTTCATGTTTGGATTTTGGCCATACAGTGTTCCAGCACCCATCCCTCCACCAGTGCCCATTTCCCACCACCAATGTCACAGATTCCCTCCCCCTCCCTAGCCTGCCTCCATGGCAGGTTCTCCATCTCTTTTCTCTCTTTCTCTTTCTCTCTCCCTTTCTCAATTCCTTCTCTTACATATTGTGGATTGTAATACATATACTTAGAGGTTATCATGTGTATCTTTTTGCCTGTATTTAATGCTAACTTTTACGTGGTAATAGACGTTTGACAATTATTGGCACACTGTTCCCTTCTCTGTCTTACCTAACCTCTGACTCCCACACGTTTGTGGTAAGTTCCACCTTTGACAAGACCTCCTGATCCACGTTTCCCCTGACCTTGGGTATTGGTATTGTAATATGTATGTGGTATCATAATATGTGTGTGTATACACACACACACACACACACACACACACACACATATATATATATATATATATATATATGTCATGCAAGTAAATACAGTCATTCTGTATCTGTCTCTCTCCTGGCTAATTTCACTCAACATGATCTTCTCCATGTCAATCCATTTATAGGCAAATTTTATAACTTCATTTTTCCTAACAGCTGCATAGTATTTCATTGTGTAGATGTACCATAGTTTCTTTATCCAGTCATCAATTTTTGGGAACTCTGGTTGTTTCCAGATTCTGGCTATTGTGAATAATGCTGCTATGAACATAAGAGTAGGGATGGTATTTCCGCTGATTGTTTTTGGCTTCCTAGGGTATATTCCCAGGAGTGGTATGGCTGGATCGAATGGAGAGTTCAATTACTAGTCTTTGGAGGACATTCCATAGAGTTTTCCAAAAAGGCTGCACTAGTTGACATTGCCACCAACAATGGATGAGAGTCCCCTTTTCCCGCATCCACGCTAGCACTTGTTATTCTCGCTATTTTGGATATGTGCCAGTCTCTGTGGTGTTAGATGATATCTCGTTGTTTTGATTTTCATCTCTCTGATGACTAATGATGATGAGCATTTTTTCATATGTCTTTTGACCATTCAAATTTCTTCTTGCTCTTTTGGATGTGGCTCTGTGTTCTTTTGCTTGTCTCTGGGTGTTACATGATATCTCATTGTGATTTTGATTTGTATCTCCCTGGTGATTAGTGACCATGTCACAGTGGATGATTAGTGATGTGGTATTGTCACAGTGAAAATTAAAACAAATCGCAAAGATGCGAAACAAAAGTTTGTTGAAAGTAAAGACAGGAAGGACAGCACACGAGAGGGCCATGCAAAAAAGAGTTCGCCCTGTATGACTGTGGTCTTGGGTTTCCAAGGACTTTTTCACAGTTAGTAGCACATCATGGGCCGTGCTCCACAGATAATTATGCTACTTCTCTCTTCCTGCCAGACTGGATTAGGGTACCCTGAGAGCTCCAGGTGGGATGCTGGAGACAGACCTGGCACTGCATTCACAGTTTGGGGTGATTTTCAGCTGGGCATTTAGAAACTGCAGGCTTTGCTGCTGGCCCACACCTCAGGCTTACTGTTTTTCTTTGCCACAGGGGATTGTTTATGTTTTCTGGCTGGGAAGGCTTGTGGATGATCTCCCTGCCAGTCCTGCTGAGGATTGTAAACAATTATAAACCATCTCTGTGGAGTTTTCAAGATATACTGTTTTTGAACAACAGAGTGCTGAAGTTTTAAGGTGGTTAAAAATGGAGTTTGCCCTGACAACTGAAAGGGAAAAATAAACAGAAATCTTCCTTCCTTCTTAAGTATGGCTTGTTACCTCTGAGCGCTGCTGCCTCAAGCCTTGCTGGGATTTACCCGAGGCTCCCTGAACACTGTTGAGGGTGACCCCCATAAGAGAATAAATTATCAGAGACATAAAACTGGGGATTCCATTGAAACTCTTGAGTATTGAAAATAAAATGCTGAGATATAAGGTACCATGAAAATTTAAAATATACTGCTTTTTTCATTTGTTTTCATTTGGGGCCACACCTGGTGGTGCTTAGGTCTTACTGGCTCTGTGCTGAGGGATCCGTCTTGGTGGGGACCGTATGAGGTCCCAGGGATTAATTACAGGTCATCCACCTGAAAGACATGATTCCAGTACTGTCTCTCTGGCCCCCTCTTTTGCTTATTTTTCAGATCCTATCAAAGTTAGAATCATTCCTAACTTCCTCAACTTAGCTCTCTGCACTGAGGGTAGTTTCTCAGTTGTTTTGCCATTATCTGAATCTGAATGAACCCTGAGGTTCACTAGTGTGTTGATGACTGCCAAGTCACTAGTGTTACTTTTGTGTGAAATTCAGAATTGTAGCCTTGCCTAATTTATTCCTGCTGCCATCCATATTTATGTAAATAATTCTTTGTAACTCTCTTCTAGGAATGAGTGAAAAAGAAATGGCAAGTCCAACTAAAGCTGTGCATTTATTTAAAGAGCCAGTAAGCATTTAGTTGCACTGTTGGTGGGTATGTTCTCTCTGAAGCAGGAGATTTAGTATGAGTATGTTGAGATTGAATTTTCTGCAGGTCTCTGAAAATTAGAAATCTTCAAAATGTGGTAATATCTATAACTTCAACAAAGTGGCCATTTTAAAGAGTTTCAGGTCTTAATATTTGTACATATAGAAATTTGTCTATCTTCTCTCAATATTTTTTTTCTTTTTGGGTCACACCTGGCGATGCTCGGGGGTTACTCCTGGCTCTGCACTCAGGGAATTATTCCTGCCGTGCTCAGGGAACCATGTGGATGCTGGGGATCGAACCTGGGTCTACCAAATGCAAGGCAGATGTCCTACCCGCTGGACTATCATCTCCATCCCCTCTCGATAATTTTAAGAGTACACTTAAAGTGGCATGTGCAATCTTTCAATTAGGAGTTTGACTCTAAAAATAAAGGAAAGACATAGTAGGTCTAATTTTACCAATCTGTCCTACTGAGAACTCGGTGAGACCAGAAGGCGGCTCAGGGAAGTAAAGGACACGCTGTGCATGCAGAAGGCCTGGGCTTCCCCAGCACCACCGCTTCCCTGAGCCCTGAGTTGGGTAACCACGCGAGCATTACTGGATGTTGCTCAATCCAGAGTCCAAAACTAAGTAAGTCAATTCTTACACCCAAATTAATGGTAGAATGGAATTGTAATTGCTATTTTCCAAAAGTTTTCCTAGCATTAGAATTTTCTTGAAAATCCATTTTCTTTTTTTTTTCCTTTTTTTTATTATACCACCATGAGATATACATTTACAAAAGTGTTCATATTTGGGTTTCAGTCATACAGTGTTTCAGGACCCATCTGTCCACCACTGCCAATTTCCCTCCACCAATGTCTCATGATTTCCCCCTCCCGGTCTCGTGCGATGGCAATCTTCACTTCTCTCTCACTGAGGCAATATTTTCACTATCACTATCACTATCCTCCCATTGATCATCTATTTGCCGAGCAGGCACCAGTAATATTCTCCATAAGTCCTGTCTCATGCTAGTAGAGCCCAAGGGCATCGATTCACTCCAGGAACATAAAGAGCCTCAAACCATTATATTAGGTCATGGGAATGAACTAATATAATTGTTACTGTATTTGGCATATCAAATAAAACGGCGCAGCTTGCCAGGCTTGCCATGCAGGTGGCATACCCTTGTAGTCACCTCTAAATATAGCATTTAGAGATGAACCGGCGTGGCCGCTTGCTGCCGCTGCGAGACAGGCTGTGATAGGCTGTCGCTGGATGGAGTTCTGACGAGAGGGAAGTCTGGATGTGGAAAATGGTTGCGCAATGGAGTGGGGGGGTAATCTGGCCTGTTGTGCGGCTCTGCTAGTGTGGCAGGCCACGGCTAGAACCCACCATCCCTCCTGGGCGCCTCGTGAGCGGCTGGGCACAGGGAGGGCAAGTAGCAGCTCTGCCCCATGTCTGTAAGCCTCTGGTTCAGCATACCTGGGCGGATTGAAAAAAAAAAATGCTGCAGGGTAGAACTCGATGAGACGGGCTGTGATAGGCTGTCGCTGGGCCGGCAATAGCCCAGCGGGTAGGGGAGTTTGCCTTGCCGCGTGGCCGGCCTGTGCTGGCCTGGGTTCGATCCCTGGCATCCCCATATGGTCCCCGATCACCACCAGGGGTAATTCCTGAGTGCAGAGCCAGGAGAAACCCCTGAGCATTGCTGGGTGTGACCCAAAAAAAAACAAAACAAAACAAAACAAAAACAACGGCAGTATTTTATTTTTTAAAAAAGATATTTTATTATACCACCATGAGTTATAAAATTACAAAATGTTCATGTTTGAGTTTCAGTCATAGAGTTCCAGCACCCATCCCTCCACCACTTCCCTTTCCCACCACCTATGTCCACCTTCCCTCCTCCATCCCCCATCCTGCCTCCAAGGCAGGTTTTTTTTATCTCCTTTCTTTCTTCTCCTCTCCCTCTCTCTCTCCAACTCGCTTCCCTTTGTTACGCACTGTGGATTGTGATACATGCATTTAGAGGTTATCATGGGTATCATTTTGACTGCAAGCACAGTTCTCGGATGGCGTCATTTTCAGTGATTATCAGCAAACAGTTCCCTACTCTGTCTTACCTAGCCTGTGACTCTCATCGTTGTGGTGTA